>JAQFYC010003232.1:0-21609 GCA_034694165.1 Tomocerus mixtus | reverse complement strand
GGCGTCCTTTGGTTTAGGCGCGTTTGTTGTCCGCTTCTGTTTGTCGTGAGTCATGACGATGACGGCGATAGCTTCTCGGTTATCGTTATAATTGCTTACGCATTTCGCTTACTGCCATTAAAAATGGTTCACTGGTACACATTGGACTAGTAAATATTTGTTTGTAACACATACAAGGTTCGTCGAATCGTGCCTAATACGTAATTGTCAAATACCTGCGTACTGTATTCATTAGTGCCTTCCAAGAACTAATTATATTTATTAACTATTTTTGTCTTCTACCTATACTATAAATATGTAACGTGCATCCTATTGGTATTTTTTAATTGTACTTGTATTGTCATACATTATATTGACTAAAAAATATTCTCTTGTCTTTCTGTAATTCATATGATATAATGCTACATGTTGAAACAGCACAAATGAATGTAACAATCTGATTACACATTGTACTAGTCAAAATCACAAAATTATTATTAATGTAATGTAAATTCAACTTTTAGATTGTTCTTCCTTATGGGCTATTATTGTTGAATTGTATTTGTAATGGCCACGGTCGATATCAATAAAAACCTACTATGTACTATAGTGAGACAAAATTCATTCTATCAGTAAATGTAATGCATAAATCGACTTGATTCAGCCATATACTTCATCCAGAATTTAAAAGTAGGCTTATGTCATTCTTATACATATGAGTAGAAATATCATTGTTTTCTAACCGACCAGCGTTTGTCCAACGTAAGGATAATCATTATGCCAATAAATATTCTACAAAATATTATTTGCCTTTGGGATTTTAATGAGATTGTCATTTTTGCAATGCTGAATATTTTACTTTGAATTTTTAATTACATTTCTTAGTATTTCCGTTTCCTAAATACACATATAACAGAGATGGGAAATTAATTATAAATACATGTATATAACATTAGTATTGTATAGATAGATATAAAGTAAAATTATACATAGTTCCTAAACATTATTCTTCATGTGTACAATAATGTAGGTAATAGTAATTAATACGTGTACATAGATTGGTACATACGTGAGACAATTAATTGATACATGTATTATAATAAACAATATTTAGCAAATGACAGTAGAGTAACAGAGTATTAGTTAGTTTTACATTTTAAAATGTAGTAGCACCATTAGCTGATAAAACTTTTCGCTGGAAGTTATATTCTTTCAAAACATGTTAATTTTCATAATACTGTTCAACCATCCATCCAACCTTGGATTGCATACGATAGGAATGACTTGTGCTAATCACAAATTCAGTCTTAACTTACCGTTGTCATCTAAAGGTTTATGTGTATAAGTAGTTTAAGTGTACGTATAGGTACAGGGGAAATATATTTGAGATCGACTAGCTATATATAGTAAGTATTTAAACATTAAATAGTATTTAGCATAACATGCATATTATACTACTCATTCTGACCACTTTTTTTGTTTCACAGAAACTAGCACACGTAAATACGATTTATACTAATATCAACATTGTAAATGGCATTATAAATTATAAGCAATTGTAATTGTACGATACGAAAACATGTTATGGTTATACTTACAAGAAATGTAGTGCTATTTTTAGTTATTGTTATTTGTACACACTTGTTATGTATTCTTTGTAAATATTTAAGTAAACATACGTAAAATAGTCAAACAAAACTGAGTAAGTTGCTAATAAGTTAGTGCACAATACTAATACTAGCTAACATAGATGCCCAATGCCCTCTAAAATGATTACCCAAAGAAACATCAAAAGTTTGAGAGAAGCTGCTGTAAATAAATAGTTTTCAGAGGTGTAGTTTATCCTATACTTAATTGAACTTCTGCTAAATAGTTTAAGTAAATCAAAACAATATACAATGTTTTTAATACATATAGGTAGTAGGTACTAGGTAAACTTAAATAGTACACCTTAATACTGTTATTCACATTCACTTGTTTTACACATTTGTAACATCGAAATGTGTAACATGTAACATGTAACATGAATTTTATACACATATTATTCGCACAAGGTCACAAAACTTTGTAATAGACATTGACACACTATGGATTATAAGTACCTAGGCATATACAAACGTATTGCTCCCAGTATAACATATTTTACTGACATAGACATAATATGACAGACCTTATATAATATCGAAACGTGTCATGTACACTTTGCACACGAAAAATAAGAATTGAAAGTTTATTTTATAGATGAATGGTATTTTAAGGGATTCGTGTATGGGTAGCTATTCTAGCTATGCATAATTTATATAGATTTAGCTAAGCTTACGGTTAAAATTGTTATCGTATACAGATGGGTACATTACAGATAATAAATAGATCTAGATCATATTCAGTAAAGAATGACATAAAATATCTGTATAGGTATGAGTATACTAATAGTGATTTAGCATCTCATTAAAGGAAGGCTACTTTACTTTTAGTCCAAATATACAATACACTGACGTTATCTCAAATAATATTAATTTACTGAGTTGATGTAGTACAGTTCTAGTAATAACTAAAACCTAATACCTGTGTACATATGGTTAGTTATAAAGAATTAAGCTACCTACTTCTTTTAATTTGAAATAAGGGGAATCTGGAACTGGAGAACTTAATTGAAATTGTAGTTTCGAGTGTATATATAAGTAAACAGTAAATACATGCATACTAGTGGTATATATTATTATATTTGGGGAAATGTAGACCTAAACCTAAGGTATTACATGAAACTAGCCAATTCCTTACTTATTTTAGTCCAAAATGTCTACCCACTCTCTACATAGAATTGTGGTTTGGTTTGCTTTATTTTGCGCTGCCTAACGAACTATCCAATAGTAGGTATTTATGTACAGTAGAAGTAGATCATTTGGTTGGGATTTGTAGAAAGAGGCAGATGAGACGAGAAAGTCATATAATACTACATAATATGTATGTAGAGTGTAGCAATTAACCTTTTGGATTCGACTGGATTGGAGTTGACCACAGGACAGTAAGTAGAATTAGAAAAAAGAGTTGGGATTTCCAGATGAAAGTGGTAAAGAATGTGACGTGAGTATACTTATCAGTATGGGGTTATATAAGTAGGTACACAATACAATACACAGTATAGTAGTAGAATAGATAATAATAGTAAGTATAATGATTGAGATGAGATTTATTTGGTATTTTGGTATATCAATGTATGTAGTAACTTTATTGTAAGTAGAATAGGAGCATTTGTTTGGGATTAACGGCGCCTCCTCCCCAGTCCCAGGTTTGTATACAGCCAAGAAGGATTGTAATTATTTGCTCTTCTCAAATATGTCTCTTCTTCTGTGGGCGGCTGCACAAAACTACGGATATTGTGTGAGTGGTGACCTGAAGCGGGTGGCTTCCATCGCGGTCTCGTTGCAACAGATCTTTCCGGCTGAAATTCTATTACCAAACAATAAATACACAAATTCTTCAACAAATAATATAAAACTCATATATGCCCATTTCATACTACGTACGTATACCTACATTCTAGTAAGTACTCAGTGGTAAACACGATCACGCTTACATTTCGCATAAAAGTATACCGCATTAATTATAAATGGTTCCCAGTATTACGTAAATCCCTAGCCCTGAGATTGTACATTACATATTTTAAATTAGAAATACTCGTTTATGTTGTTACACGCATGATTAATTATTGGAAGATATTTGTAAATCCCTAGAAAGGTCATCCTAGATACAGTGTGTTTTTATAGTTAACATTTTAGGGATATGAAACTGACATTTTAAATAGGAGACAGCTAATACGTGGGACTCAGGACTAATTTTACAAAGGGAAAGTAGCAGGAGGAAACTTATACAGAGGAATTCCTAAAGTGTATAACCCTAAAAACATACTGTATATTAAATAGTCTATAGTTCATGCAGATTGGTTAACAACGAGCACAATGTTCATTTACCTGTGTAATAATTTGGCATTTCCGCAGCATAGTCTTCTCCAGCAGTTCCAGGATCTCCCCGTCGGTCGGGCTGACCTATATCTCCCTCTTGGTTACTATACTCATCTTCTTCTTGTTGTAAAGCATGAAGGTTTTCCCGAAGGTGCTTGAAAAACTCCGGCATGTTGCTTAATGCCCCTGAAATTCATCCAAGAATTCATTTATTTCAAGAAGTTTATTATTAATTATTTTTAATTACGAGTAATTAAATCAAGAGCTACTTAAATGAGTAAATCCTACTAGTAAATGCCAGAAATTCCTACAAATAGTTCAGGAGTTACGCAAGCATTTATCAGGTGGAAAGAAATAGAAACTACAACATTAAAGCTATCTCTGACCTCTGCCTCTAACGCTAAGGCATCTGATTTAGATATACATATTGTATACAATGGTATTAATGGTACCCGATTCGAAGTCAACATGCCTGCAAATGATGCACAAGTCTTCATGACACACATGATTTGCATAGCGTCATGCCCTAGGGCGTAGGCGTAAATATTTACTCATCTAACAGGCCATTTATTATTATAAATTGTGTTGTGCTTAACCAGTGTGTACCTATTATAGGTGCAACATAACACAATAAATAAGGTCCTTGTCCTGTACAATGATCTACTAATACTAATACACTTACTTCCTATATTATCTATACGTATCACTATACTAAATGCTAATTTTGCGAAACTTACATCCAGTTTTTGTTAATATTCGCAAACAGTATAGTGTATCTGTGCGAGGTAATTAACAAATGTAATCGATTCGATTTTGTTTACAGCATAGAAAATTAATATGTATGTACGCATTAAACTACATGTTTATCACAGTATGTAAAATGTACAGTATGATGCTCTTTTAAGAGCACATGAGAAAAGTCATGCAAATATAAGTTTTCTCCTTCTTGCCCCATTTAAGACAATGTAGTAGTACTCGGCAAATTTTCTTGAAGGTGAAGTGCGTTGTTATTTATGCATAGCTATACAACAGGAGAAAATTAATAAGAGAGATCCGTATTGTTTTTACATTGGAACGACTCATCCTGTAAACATATATTAGTATGTACATCGTATTAGGTCATATTCTGGTCAGGAAAAGGGAAAATATAGGTAGGATGTCGAGATAGGAATGTTCTAGCATGAAAGTCATCTATCCACGTGTAACGCAACGAGACTCAATTACAAAAACTCAAAATAACAATTTGTATTGCGTTACATATTCTAATTTTCTAATGTCCATGTAGATTGTCTTTCCATTAGTAATAAACCGTGGCAATAGGTAGTAGTTGCACGTAGTAGACTCCCCTCTATGTACTATAATTAGTTACATCTATGCTTACATTTAGGTATTTTAGGTGCTTAAGGTTGCAGCAGGATTAACTACCGATCTCAATATGGACTGAGCAAAAAAATGCATTGACCCTTGGACTGATTTGGCCTCAAAACACTGACAAGGTGTCTACTATCGAATTCTGAAAACAAAATTCATAAACTTTGACGCGTTCAAAAGTTAGAGCGCATACAGAAAGACGGACAGACGGACGGCCTCGATGAATTCATAATGTATCGGTGAGCGATACATAATAAAATACTGGCTGTTTATTTATAGAAGAGAAAATCTTTCTAACAGATTTCAAATTATTGTCATAATTAAACACAGTATGACGTCAGAAGTTAACTTTTATATATTTTAGAAGATTCTACCATATATACTTCCTCCATGTCAATAAGCATATAGCATAGGTGCATTCGTGAATTGATTGGTGTTGTAATATTTGCCAACGAAATTTTTGTAGGAAATGTTGAATGTGGTGGGTCACATTCTTTGAAGCTACGCAATTGTACGATGTATTCACGCAATACAAAGCAACATAGGAGACAACTCGAAGTGTGGGACAGTGAATAACAATAAGTAGGTACTACTCCATACATAGCCCAATTTTTGTATTATTTACCTTTTATCACGATACATGAATATATTTATTCCTGTATAAATTAGCTTTTTTAGGATGTCTTTGTGACAAAAAATCCATAGTGTTATTTTCATGGAAACTTTTAAAGATAATTCTATCTTACTATGCTTATGCTTGGCAACAAATCGTGTAAATTTTTTCATGAACTGAAGACAAAATTCAATTAAAATTGAATCAGCTTTACAATGTCATTTATGTTCCTATTGTCCAGTGGAATCCCTTGTAGCAATCTTCAGGAAACAGAATGACGCATACATTTCGCTTCATGGATGTTAAATTAGTGTCGCTGTCGCCTTGGTTCATTTGATTTTTATGTGCTATAAATAGAAGTCTGCCTTCATGACGTTTGCATTTAGGAACTATGTCGCAGATATGTAGGGATATCCCCTTGTATGTAGGTACATACATTGCTTGTTTACACCGATTTATTTCTGGATATAAACATGCCAAATCTGTGTGTATGGGTTTAGTTGGCAAATAAAAATAGATGGGCGAACTTTTATTTCGTTTACAACTGGACTGGACACATAGACGTATTTTATGGAGAGTAATAGAGAAAGTATTGACAAAAATAGAATATTACTTTATGCCATAGTGGGAGTAGACTATAAATGAATTTATTTAGCTCTGTAATTAATGTGGGTTGACGTTTTCTGATGTTACATTTAATTTGTTCATTTTACTGTTACTTGGGGGGTGTGGATGAGCAAACAAAATTCCGTTCCTACACTACAGTTGCATCTTACAAATTAGACGACCGGAATACATTCACTTTTATAGAATTTTCCTACGGTATATTGCCATACTGCAACAGTTCATCAGCCTGTTGCCTAAATATTGATATAAACCTTACCACTGAAGAGAAAAATATTTTTTTAACGTATATAGCGTCTTAAGAAAGCTGTTATAGCATCCAGCATTAATCATTCAAAGAAACATTGTACATTTTGTGGAAGTGCGAAATGGAAATTATTTGCCTTGTAACACTATGTGGAAAGTTTAAGCTAATAAAAACATAATGATTGAGTAATTATGAACCTCAGTGTATTTCTTTATGTTAACATGGCATAGGAGAAAGCAGCAGATTGTGCATTTGTATATCCAATTAGAAGAAAGGGTGAAGGAATTACGATACGGGTGTTGACATTGACTTTCTCCCTATTTATTTTTTGTTTTCCCTCTTTTTTTTCTTAATAAAACTTAATAATTTCAAAGTTCTAAAATTGAAGGGCACACATCTAGGTAATTCGATAAAGAAAGCGACATTTGCACCATTAGGCAACCTTAACTTAATCAAGACTAAAGGTCGCACTAAACAACTTTGTCAGAAGCAGTCAAATGAGTCAAAAAATGAATGCACAAGGCAAGGAAAGATTTCTGTTACATAAGTACTTAACATTCACTGTAACATTGTTTTGCATAATTCAGCACAAAGATACGACTGGATTTCAAAATCTTGAAAATATCTTTTCGAGGCATGCCATTCTCACAAGCTTAATTTTTATAAAGGTGCACAGTGCACATGCACAGAGTTGCAAATCGAGGTAATCCGAAAGTAAGATTTCCTGGAGCTACTTACATAGGTATATAGAATGCACAGTTTGTCTGAATTAAGTAAGTATATTAAGGATATTGTATCTGTAGATGAGACGTACTATTCTGTAGAAATGGGCAGTTCAATGATTTATTCAGGAACCCCAGTGAGTTGAATTCCACTCGAGAGCCAAATTTGGCTAATGTAATGTACGGGAAGTAAAGGAACGAAAATGGATTCGTGAAAACTTCTTCCACTCTGTCTATCTAAAAGTGTGTAACTTATTTTCTTGAGAAAATTCTCTTTCAAAGAAAGCAGGCATGAATAAAACCGGGTTGTCAATATAAGTAAAAGTACAGAGATTTAAGACAAAGCTACCTTTACACAGCATTGTCAAGTAAATTTAGTACAATAGTCGGAACCCTAAAGTCCAGAACTACCTTTACCTAACTAATTTAATGTATATTGTCAAATAGGTTAATTCCCTAGTGATAAAAGTTGTAACTGAGAAGGAGTTATCCATTTCCGCCTTCTCTAAAATGTATCTGTATTTCTTTCGGTACCTATTTGACTTTCTTACTACGTATACATAGTTAAATACAAAACTTGGACAGAAATCTGTGTAGGCAACGTTTCTGTATCTTTGTCTTAGGCCTTAGGTTTAAGTAATCGTCTTGTCTTGTCTTTACTTTATAAAACAATACTTCTACAGCTAAGAAGAAACGACTTTTGGCTAAATTGATTTATTTATTAAAGAGCTACTGGTCTGGTTCTGGTATTCACATAACGCGTAGGTTTGTTTGACATACCTGCCCTCCTGCCTTAGTTAGATAACAAACCAGTGTTTTCCTAAACAAAGCAACTCCCTCTTGACTTTTTCCTCATTATCTGTCTTAGTTATGCATTGTCACACTTAATATAGTCCACTGAACTGGAAGATACGCCCGCGATACAATTAGTCTACGTAATATATGTGCCTACATAAATATATATTTATTAATATGGGATACCTACGTATCTGTACTACGTGTATTTCATTAACCAATCTATCTGGATTTATGCGTAGTATAAAATATAAGGTATCTTGCCATAGTCACTTATGTAAATAAAGTGTAGCATTATGTATATTATATATTTGACCAAATACGCCAATTTAGCTTAGTAGAGGGTAAATCTCAGAAACGGTAAACATTATTTTCGTTTTTATGTATGCACGATGTGTAAAATAGTATTGAATGAGCAATTATAGGGGAAACAGCAACCTGTTTTTTGTTTTGTAGAATTTGTTTCAGACTTGAGTATTTTCGATTAAGGTGAATATATTAAACATTTGTAAAAGTTTGCAATATTTGTAATTTGCAATATTCGTAAAAATTGCATTATTACTTTCATAAGCGAGTGTATTCGTATTGTGATTGAACTGTATAAATACAAATCTGTAAAAATCCATAGTACATGTACATGCAAGGGTGGAGGAAATATTTTAATGCATTTAGATGTACTAATCCCAACAGAAAAATGTGAGTACCCAATAATTGCCGATTTGTCCAAACATTTGCAATGAAAATCTACTAATGTGAATAATGAATTTTGCGACTCCATGCAGAAAACTAAAAGGAAACTCCTTTATGATTCCCCCTGTACTAATGATGTGTGCTTTAGATGTTCTAAATAGTATAACTCTCGTTGCGGTGTTGGTGTTTCTTGGTGGGATAATTGATCCTCTCTTCCGAGATGTTGTTAATTAATCAAAGCTGAGATTTTACTACTAGATTACATGATGTGATTTAATAAGTAGAGACATTTTGCAATGTCTCTCTGTATTGTGCGTCTTATGCTGAAATTGCATATTCACAATTACCTAAATAAGTATGTAAGGTAATTACGTAATTACTACTAACTACATAGAACCTACTGGCGAAAACTGAAGAACACCAGACGCCAGATATTAATACGAAACTCTGAAAGCGTATGATTTGATTTGCTAATAATAAATAACTGTGATTTTGCCTTGTTTTGCCTACACGCTATTTCATATGGCATATCTTCGTTACTTGCAATAAGTATGTAAGCATATTATAATTATTGTAGCTACAAAACAAGTATTATTTAATTAAATTGCTCTCACTTGCTGAAATATACTGTAAGTAAGTGGGTGTAGCATTTGCGTCTTCCAATCCGTTTCCGTCCATCGTTTCAGAGTATTCCTGAGAACCCCCTCTGTCGCCATCCAGCCGGGTATAAACTGGATTTCTGCTATGCACTTCGGTGTCCTGTCGTAAATATTTCTGCTGGAAGGATGGCATTTGATGGATACTTGTATGAATATGTGGAGATGGTGATGATATCTCGCCTGTATCTTGTACTTCTTCTATAGGTACTGTAGGCCCTCGAGAATTTCTTAATTGGTTCAATCTTGGGGGAAGGACGTCACCTGAAAAACAAAAATAAAATAATTTAAACATGTTATTGGTATTCATTCTTTTTAGATATCAAGAACCAAAAAATTTAGTATTTGTAATAATAAGAAATATATATTTGGGTCATAAGACCCAAACAAAGTCAAGGTACATAATTGTACTCGGTTGTCATCCTTTTATTCATATCGTCACCTAATATGTCCACTTGCCCTTATAATACAATCAATTCTGTTCAAGCGACAAATGCTCTGCCAATTTCTCCAGAGAAGAAAATGCCCTAGATACTTTACTTAATAGATATTTGATATTTATACATGATTCAGGAGATTCTGACCAATTTTAACCATTATTAATTTTCCTTTGTATTATAGTACCAGTACTGCCTATTACCATTACTATTGCCAGTACTCCTACACAGATAGACGGAACCATTAGAAATCTGATTCATTTAGATTTACACACATTTTAGAATAATGTAGTAAATGCTAAATAACGCTTAGAAGGACGAAGTAAGACAATACGAAATTTGTGAAGAAATAAGTAATGCTTCTTTGGTGATAAGTTGATTAAAACACATGAAGAAGATGATCTACTTCTAAATATCATTTAGCAAGATAAGGAAAGATGAGGGAACAAAAGAAACCAGAGATCCCAAGTATAATAGTGAACTAATGAGTAAGTTTGCTACATTTAATGCAATAAAAGCTCAAACTCAACACAACCATATATGCTTGGATCTTTTGAGGAGTAACAAAAGTGTCAAATTAAAATACATAGTTAACTGTGCACATATAACTCACGTGTACTTTCACACTGTCATTATACTATATAATTAAATAGTAAAAACGAATACATTTAACAATTTGATCTTGATATGGTTTCTTATTTCATTTGATTTATTAGGCCCAGCAGATTTAGAGTACAATAGTTAGATCATCCTACGCTTTCTCCCTTTATTGTTAGTCTGTAAAAGAAAGGAGAGGAAAGAGCAACTGCTAGGGACGTATATTCTTATATTGTATGTATAGTAAGCTGCAGATTGGGATGCATTCATAATTCCAACTTAAGTTAATATCTTCTAGTACAATGTACAGAATTCGGAAAGATGAATCCGATTCATTAGCGTACTAATTGCCAACTCCTTGTTAAGTTGTTAGCGATGAGCTGAGTTGAGTGACAGCTATATGAGTCCATGAGAAGGGAAAAGTCGAGTTTCACTTTCTCACGCTTTGGAAACGCTAACTATTTTCCTTCTCATTTCCCCGGTCTCTCATGTCAACGGGCTTTTCTATTATACGAGATATTCCGTCCACTACCTTAAATAAATAACTGATATTGATGAGGAGAAAGCAAATAAAGACTTTCTCTTATGACTTATGTACCTACCTTATACTATACCTCAATAAAAACAATTTAAATGAAGAATCGATCATCTAAAAATGCTCGAACGTGTTACAAATATTTATCTACAATTAAGTACTATGTTCAATTTAGAATACCTGAAATTATCTCGTTAGTTAACCAATGACACAATGTGCAATTAGAAAATGAACTCTCTTTGTGCTTTCAACGCTATTTAGACACAAGTTTATAAAAAGTTGCGTTAAAATATAAAGTTATTTCAAATATTGAGCAATGGCGTATTTCCAGTATTATAACAAATTGGGCACCAATACGCAGTTCATTTATCTATTTCAACAAATTAAATACTTTAAGTTACTTAAATACCAGATTCTTCAAGTTTGCAAACTTGGGTTAAACTTAAAATTAAAGTGAAAGTTTTACATTAAATTTCCATGTAAAAAGAGAAAGCAAATTATTCCGCAATTACTTGACTGTCTGCATTGTTTCTTGCACAAATTGCATGACAACAAAAGGAAGATTAACAATCAATTGTTCTACTTACCGCTTTCAATCAGTGAAGAGATGTGTGCTTCACCCCCAGGCAAATAAATGTAAAGTAGAAGAACAACAAATCCTACATGGAAATAGTTAGTAGAACCAACGGATGCAATTATGCTCAACTTTCCCTTCCGTCCGTCGTTTCCCATGGCTGACTTTCTCTTCAGTGTCATTATGCAATATGATGTATTTAAGTGGAATGACGCGATCTAATCGACACTTCAAGTTTGTTTTAACTCTGCGATTGTGTTTTATAATGGGATTCCTTATTAATCTCCTGAGAAAGCGTTACGTACTTAAATATAGAAGTAATTCTATTTTATGTTCTCACGTTTTCCAACTATTAACTATTTCGTAGCCTTTTAAAGCGTTATTTCTGCTTGTTCTAAAGCCTAGAGCTATATACAATTACTATAGTGGATAAATATTGATATCCAAACAGTGAGACTAATCGTAATCTCAACACGAGACAAAAACAACCGTTTCTATTTTCATTCAGGGATTGTATTCACAATTTCTGTCTGTAGTGGGAATAGAGTTAAAAGCTTAGGTAGGTATACAGGTTTATATTTTATATATTTTGGTATACGTAATCTTGTGACTACAATTACAATTAAATATGTAAGGCGATAAGAATAACAGGGCGTGAAGTGAGGTTTCCTTCGATTGAAATGTATATATTGGGATTGTTGTTTAGATTTTCTTGGGAGTGCACCTGAGGGAATCTTTTGTGAAACTGCGACCCGGAAAGAGACAAACGCTCCTTGATATATAAACAAGAGGAGACAACGACAACGACAACACAATATCTAATTCTATGTCCGTGGTTTGTGTTTGGTGTGCTCCAGTTTCTTTCTCTTGGTAAAAAGTCCTATGTTGTGGCTGTACTGTAGATGTATCGCTCCCTTTTCTACTGGCTTGGTTTGGCTTGGCTTAACAAGTGTATTGTATTTCTATCTCTGGTGTAGTGCAGTGTCCCTTTCACAAACGAGCAAAAGAGTAAGGAGAGTCGCTTCCCAATTCGCAAAAACTGTCGGCTCTTCTCTGTGTATACAGATAAACGTGACTATACCCATTTATACTTATTTATGGCCAAAATACATACATTAGGGCAACGTGGGTGCTTACATATGCTCTTACAATTAGTAAATGAATGAATAAACACTATCAATAGAGCGTGTAATGTTGAACTTCACTAAGACCAAGTCTTATATAGAATTTTGTCTTTCCTGTCGTTTCCCTGTCTTGTCTTTGATCTGGAATTATATAATATAATAGGATGCAGGATGTACTTATTTATGTATTTAGAAGTGGCACTAATGAAGGCTTCTACTTCTGAAGATGTGTACGAATGATTACTTTGTTGTATGGTATTGTGTTGAGTACTGTGTCCTGTTGCTTTCGCTTTTGTTTCTCAACTGATAGGTCTCTTCTAGATAAGTAGCCGTTTATTAAGAGCTTTTTATTCTTCGTTAACATAGAACGATGTAGGTAGTAGGTAGGTAGTACTTATATGTGGTTATGTATGCAGTTTTGATGTACAAAACTGTAGATTGTTTCCCTAAGTGGAGAAATAAGCTAGGAGCATGCACTAATGAAGAGCTGAGTGAATATTTAGGTTAGTCATATAAGTTGTGGTTACGTGTGTCAATTTTCCATGTATTTTACTTACATAGTTAGGTAATAACATTACATGACTCCTCTACTCGGTATCGTGCATAAGATAAGGAAACGTGTAACAAACTAACCTACCTAAGGCAAAGCAAAACCACGAAAAGTTGCTAGACCGCAAAGTGTTGTATATGCATATATGAATATGAATATGAAACTGGATTGCTGCTGGACAACTATAAAAGCTTCATACTATCTATAGTACTAATATAATGCACTTTCTATTTCTATGTAACGATGTATATCGGATTTATAGCTAAATACAGCTCGTCCAATTCATTTATGCATTTTATTCGTACTATACTTTTACTTGAAGATACTTAGTAGTACTACAATCCTGTTTTGACGCACACAGTTTCTAATGTAGGTGGAAAGGAGTGAGTGAGTGACTGGAGAGTCCCTCGTAGCGTAATGTTAGGAATCTTCAAAGGAGACTCAAATATTTATGATTCTGCATGAAAGCTATATAAATATATTCAAATATTATATGAAGATACGTTTACATTCTTAGTAGACTTTTGTATTTATGTTATGATATCGTGTAAAGGAAGTAATAGTAGACAGACAGAAAAGACAGAACAGACATATGTTGTGATGACTGACTCTTTCCGGGTTTTTTCCACTACCGTTCCATTCTACGGAGTTTTCTTCGGGTGATTCAACGATATTAGTAATTCCGAATTGCTATTTTGCATTTAGTAGGGTACTTATATGAGGTATAGTCTTTTGTGATGGGGAAATCATCATTTATAGAGTATAAAGCATAGAATAGACCCCAAAATTGGCAATGTCCGTTTATGCGTATGCAGTTTATAATATAAGTTTATATTTAGAATAGTTTAGTGCTATGTAATTTACAATCATGATAATTATATCTAGTAAGTATGATTCTTATAGCCATGGAACTTTCACTTCATTTCGCCACGCTATCAACGCTATGAAAGCGTGACAGGAACAGAACACAAAAATCTCCAATGAAGTCAAATTCCATTTGCTATAATCGTTTGACTCTTTGACTGTGACAGCCAAAATAACTTTCCTATTATCTTTTGTGGCTGCGTTGAAATATAAATTGGTTTGCGGGTAACGGTAACAGAGAACGTTTGTAGTAAACACTATAGCATCACTTTACAATATTTTCATATACTTTTGTTTCTTCTATAATTGTAATTATTTATACATGTACATATTTTCTCAATCAATTTGACCTACGTACATAAAAGGAGGAATTTTCGACAAAACACGATTACATTCTGTTATTGCGTTGTAGACAAGGACTAGACAATCGTGATATTGCAAAACAAGGAATACTAATAAACCAAGTATTTAGGTATTGAATGATAAAGATACGGGTTTGAATATTGTATCGTATCACAAAGAAAATAACAAGATAGATGCTTCTTAATCCGTAAACAATTCCAGGAATGTGAAATCAAGAAATGTATAACAATGTTAGTTTCTATTTGTATAACATAGGAGAATACATTATGATAAGTAAGTTTCGTTACGGTTAACACAGAAGTGATACTGTAATTACTATAGTTAACGGGAATAAATGTACCTAAAAGCTCCATCAACATATTATTTAGATTTTATTACAAAAACAGATAAGTTATACTTATAAATAGTATGTTTATTAGAATAGCAGCAAAATTTATGTACTTAAAGTTACCTAATTCAAATAGGGTCACCAGAACAGTCATTGTCCCTACAACAATATGTAGGCAATGCTTACTTATTCATGAAGTACAAAATTCTATGAATCCGTCGCCTGACTGTCTACTTACTGTATATCTACGAATTTAATTTCCTTTATTGAACCTCGGTTTAGACGAAAACGAATCTGTTAGAGTAGTTTAACAATAAACATACCGCAGCGGTGCCCCATTTTATTAACAATGACATGTGTAATCATAATCATGCTAAATACCATTTCTCAGGTAATGCTCTTAAGCTTTATTGGTACTAAGGTGGACAGCTATTAGCCATTATTACATTATTACGCATTATATAACGACTTTCTGTGTTCTATATTTCATCCGTGTCTGTTATGTTGTATATTTACTTATCGTTAGTAGTAGTATCATATTTACACAATCCACGCACACCCGACGGTTTATTTTGTTTGGGAATTTTGCTATCTTCATAGATATCTAGGATGAAATGAATAGGCATTTCTGGAAACACGTTTCCCGGAAATAAATGAATCACTTCATTGCTGCTGCTATAAAACTACCACGCCACCATATACAGCCCGCCCGATCGAGTGCAATGTTGCTTAAGTATGCGAGGGCAATTCATAATACCTATAATAGGGGATAAATTACGGAGATGGTTTCTATTTAATAATAAAAAATCAGTCGGGGCATATTTAAAAAAATAAATAGACTTTTAAAATCGATCATTTGTTTTATGTAAAAGGTTGGCAATACCTAACAAATTACATTTGGTAATTGAAAATGTTTTTCTCCATTCTATAAAAGTAATCAACTAATAGCATATTGATTGTTAACCTATAATAGCGGATGTGACATTATACACCGCGAAAACAACCACACCGCCACACCGCCAGACACCGCGGACGCCCCCATTTGGGGTATAGGCCCTTTTTTGAAAAACAAACAATGAGATTTGATTATTTTTAATTAGGTTAGGTTTTTAAAATTCAAAAAACGACTAATTCGTTGAAAATAGAAATTGGCGGTGTGGCGGTGTGGTGGATTTCGCGGTGTATAATGTCACATCCCCTATAATAGCATAAATTTGGTACAAGTTTCAGTACATGTTAGGTTAAAGGTTGAGTAACTCTTCTTACCGAAGCTAGTTGTTCACAAATAAAAACATATAAAAAATAATTATTGTAAGTACATATATGATATTATTCTTTGATAGTAAATCAATTCTTTATAATGGCATTTTTTGGGTAGTGAATTTGTATATGAATATTTATTATTTCGTAACTAAACTAGCGTTTGCTTAGTTCAATGTGCGACCTCATCTATTCAAGTCTGCATGAAAAATTTTTCAATTTGCATTATAACGTAATATCTGGAACAGTATACCAGCAATTCATCTAATTACTATAGTACTACATGAAACAGGAGGTATGTAAATAAATTAAAACCTTTGTTAGTGATGACCTGGCAGTATGAAACATATTGACTTATAAAAAGGTCATCATTACCCTGAGTCAAGTCAAGACATCACAGCAACTCATGTCTTGGCCATACTCTTAAAATGGAATAGAAAAGCTCATTTAAATTGCAGGTGAGGTTGTTTAAACCCCATTTAAAAATGATCGTTAGCATTTGGGTACTCTTATCTTGGAAATTATATTTCGGTTTCAACTCAAAGATAAAGTTTATTCCAATGGAATGGGATTCAACAAAGGAAAAAGTAACAATGTCGGAGGATAAAGCTACCCAATATATTTGGGGTGCCTTGTCAATCCAGGTGTTCTTGTGGTGTATTTACTTAGCCACACGTCTGCTCTATTTATTATTTCATCCAGTGGAGAGCTTCTCAATATTCAGAATCACAATGTATTTATCAGTGATTCTACTGTTTGCGATGGCAACACTTTGCAATCTCACAACACTCATCAATTGGTATACAGATGCGTGCTGTTTGGCCAATGTGGGGTTCCGAATTATACGTCACTTTGCAGGTTTTTAAAATTAAAATATAGAATTACTAAATTAAATATATTTTGCTTCGCTAGATATTTCAATGTATTTCATTCAATACATTAATTCTGTTACTATTATATTTATGTTTAATCATTTAAGAAACATTTGGATGGATAAGAAAAATTGAATTGCCTCTATTCGACCCAATCAACATGTTGCCATGCCTCACGATCCCAGCTATTCTACTCGTGGCGACAATTTTGTCCATCTTCTGTGTATACAATGACAACGGCTTGGCCAATCATATCTCAAAGGAATGGTTACCTCTGTCTATTGCTACCCATCCGCTACTAATGTTCACATTATTGGTCTACTCATTCATCATAGCATTCTTCACGTATGACGTCATAGCCTTGTATTGTCTGGTAGGTATTGTCTTCATTCAAGCTATAATGACCTGGGTTGAGCATCTGGGCATCTATACACCGAACTATTTGGACGGCATCAAAATAAATGCGAATTTGTCTCCGGAAGTAAAAATGGAACAGGAAAAAAGGCTTCTGAATTCGGTTAGGTTCTGCTACAGACAACTACAAATCTGGAGTGACATGTTCAACCGAACGACACCCTTGATTGCTCCAGGAATCTTCTTGTCAGCTCTTTTGGGACAAGTCGCGACAAATTTCTTAACACTTGGCCTCCACAATCACATCCCTATGCCTTATTATTTGGGATTTATATTTTCAATGTTGGCGTTGACGGCAATCGAATTGGCATTTATCCCCGAAGGAGCAAAACTCCATAACTTGTCAGAAGGCTTAATTGTCAACTGGAAAAACGCTAATGGAGGTCAAGCGTTTCAGAAATGGGTGTCATCTTGTCGACCAATATGCATCCAAATCGGCCAGTACTTTTTCATCTCCAGGAGCACCACCTTTGGGTTTTTTAGTATCGTCAACGACCATACCATTAACTTGCTGTTAACTTTCAAATCCTATTAGCTAGTGAGCGAGAGCCACGAGAGCATTAGCAACCCATTTTGACTATTAAATACAGATAATCACCATGGAAATCCATTTTGATTATTATATAAAAAATAATCACCATAGCAATCTATATTGAATAAAAGGAACGACTTAGGATTTATCAGTAGATAGAAACAGCGAAATATATTTCATGCAATGTATTGTTTATTAATGTATAAGTAAGAGCAGCAAAATGTATTTCACCGTATGATTTTTTCTTTCATGTATAAGTAGAAACAGGATCCTTTGTTTCATATGCCATTGATTTTAATTCGATATAGAAGGTGTACCCGAATTGGCTATATTTATATTTAAGGAAACCTATTGTCCATCAAATGTAAGAGGATGGATATTGGATGGATGGATGGATAGGATGGATATTGACCATATCATTTGGTAGAAGCAGCAAACTGTATTTCATGGACCGATTTTTGTCATTTTCAATAGGGTTCCTAGCCATCATAAGTACATGTTGTATACCAAGTTTCATCATCCTAAGTCTATGCGTTCGGGAGTTAGAGTGTTGACGGACCGACAGACAAACATTGTGATTACATAAGCCAGCCTCGCACACTCGGGTGGGCTAAAACTGTCTCGAGCATCATTTTCGTGATCATTTGGTGAAAGTTATATTACGTAACCATGCCTGAAAGTGGAACACTATAATATTAATTAGATAGCTAATAATATTGCTTGCTCATAAAAGAAAACAATAAATTGGCAAAGGTTCTATATACTGTGCAAATGTAGACTCTGTTACACTAATACGGGCTGGTAATTTCTGTTTACTGCCCCCACAGAGTGATTTTTAGAGCGCCACTGTTCGCGGAGTAGATCCATGCCCCTTTTTGGAATACCTGCTACGCGCTTGTCATCCGTGCGTATCTACATAAATTACCAGCCCGCATTTATATTTTACTTCATACGTATTCATGTGTCGCAGCTACTATATTGATTGGCTAATACTTATAGGATAAGTAGAAAGCAACCACCATAACCAGAGAGCCAAACCCCTTTACTCTTGTTTAGAATTGGTTTAAAGGGAGAAAAAGTTTACCGTAACTCTTTGTTTTTTGCATAAATAAAGTGAAAAAACTCTTATCTTTCAATAATTCATACAGCACAAACACGAGTTATTAACTTTGGAAATTCTCGTCCACATCGATATTGGCCATTATACTGTAACATACTTAAACATAATACTACCTATACAGATACTTACTACTGAGCATGCATTAGTCTTTCTATTCCAGTTGCTTCACCTGTAATTTAATGTTTACGATCCAAAGTCCAAATAGGTCACTATTTGTAAGGCTAACTTGGGCAACCCCGCTCCCGAATAGATCGGGGGCGAAATGTCTGTAAGGTACTCGAACAATTTACCTGATTTTTTAATTTATATCTAATAATATTATACGTGTGTACATACAAGGTTTGTAATAATTGAAATGAATCTAACGTGTGTAATGACTTTTACTGGAGAGTGCTAGATGTACAGGCTTAGTTGTCGTATCGTCTGTCTTACACTTAAGGTAATCATTCCTATATTGTCCTATCTGGAGGAGTGGAGATATACGCCCTGTGTTGTTGTACGCAGTTCTTAAGCGGGTGGGGTTCTCTCGGATACAAGTAGGGTCATTTTTGTAATATCTACAGGAAAATTGTATTATGCGTGTGGAAATAACGGCGGCCTAATTATGGTGTGGTAGCTATACTGTTCTGTATGAGGGTTTGGGGCTGTAAATCCCTAAAAAAGAGCAACCTGATCTGTATGTGTTTACAATTGTTATGTCGTGAATATTGTTGGGTTATAAATAATAGTTAAGTATTAATTGGCTATAAAGTTTTTTGTTGGATAAATTCGAATTACCTGTTGAAGTGCATTATTTGTTTTGAATCAAATGATGTGATTGTAAATTGATGAAAAACAATCATTAGAATAAAACCTTACTAAACATAAGTACTACCTTACTACTACTAGTAGTTTATATGTATTAGTGGATCATTTATTTTTTCTAATTGTATTTTAAAAGATTTTTCAGGAAATTTTTACTTTTGTTGTTACCCTCACTTTTTACTAATTAACTAAAAAATAAACATTTCGGTTACGTAAAACTGTTTTTAGCAGCCATGCAGTTAACTAAATTAAAAGTGAAAGTTCTATTGTAGATTATTCTGCGCCAACCTGTATTCGCAACTGTATAATACAACGTAGAATAAAATGTATTTGGTAGTAGATAACTTTCAACTGCATTGGTAATTGGTATATGTACAGATATAAATAAGTATTAACTGTAAGTGAAAGTACGAGCTATCTGTATAGTAAGTTTGAGAAAGCATAGGAAATAGTAATGTCGATGCATCGATGTACCTATTGATATATATGACCCTTTGTTGGAAATCAGTGCTGCCCTGTGCGTATTAAACAAAGTATTGACAAAGTAAAGCCACTACATTACATATGTTCACCTCAGTTGCTTTGTTTTCACCTTTGCAGTTTTACTCGTCCATTTTGCATAATTTACTGATAAAGTGGGTTGACATATCATTTCCACTAATGATCAGAGCTGAAATTCAATCTAACTTTTGCAAGTAGAACCTACTGTGTGGCTTAGCAAATGTTTCCGATATTTCTACTAAAATATGTGATACCACTTAACATAAAAGCAGGGCACCAAGAAGTTTCGACTTTCTCTGAAATAAGTCATAATTAATGTGCAGTCGCGTGGGCAAATATTGAATTTGTGGTCGAATTCTAATTCTGGTTTCATTTGATGTGTACAGTACGCTAATTGCAAGTATTCCCCACATAATATTTTATGTAGTATCTGTAGTGCTACATTTTCACTACAACTGAGTAGTTCTTATATATACTTATATTTGAAGCAATCTTTCTTTCATGAATTACTATTAGCAGGAGAGGTCTGTCGTTTACTCAACAAAATTCAGGATCCATATTAACGGAATGTACTTTACCTATATTATGTTCTTACTAACTAAGAAAAGGATTCTGTCCTTTGTAATCCTACTGTATTACGATAATTCACCAACTGCAATTAATAGTTGAGCATTTGTTGTACAAAATCCCAATTTTCTCTATTGTTTTTATCGTGATGAAATAGTTACTATTGTTAATATACAATTAATATGCAGCAGAAATTTCACTAGAAAGTTTTGAGAACTTTGTTCTCAACATCCATGACTCAGACAGAAATTTTTAGAGGTTTTCTCCTAAATATTTCATTGAAGTGAAAGTGAGTCATTCTGAGATGATAACTTTTATGATGACGTGTCGGCGGAGTTCTGTTCTCTTTCTCCGTTCTATTTCTGTATGGGAATCTAAATCAAAAAGATGGACAAGACGATTAACACCCCCACACAAAGCAGGACCTTCAAACGCGTAATGGGATCAATTTACTTAATTCACATAGTTTTCTGTGGGGGAGGTAACACGTAAAAACTTATGTAGATTA
>JAQFYC010003231.1:0-21613 GCA_034694165.1 Tomocerus mixtus | reverse complement strand
ATTGAAGCGAAGGAGGAAGGGAAAACAAAAAGTTTTGTTTTTTAAGAAAGGTTGTCAATAAAGTTTCTTTTCTGAGTAATTCTCCTGCATATTTAAAAATAGTTATGAATGCGGTATACATTTTATGTAAGTGCGTTGTAAGTATATTTCCTAATGCCTCTGTTCTGTAGACCCATATTTTATTTTATCATTTCTACTTATGTTTCTTTAATACATTGGCTTGGCATTGGCCCACCTATAGGGAGCTTTAGTATATAATTGTACCTAAATAAGATATCTTTTTGTAGGTATTAGAAAATTTTCAATCCAAATGCATACAGTAGTAATAGTAGTAATGTGACTTATGAGATGACTTAACTTTTGTCATAGAAATAAATATGTACTGGTACCTTCTAGGTTCTACCTACTATCTGCAGGCATCCTTAAGGGACTAGCTAGTAGATACTTGTACAATAATATGTATTCTTGTTACAAAAGGCAGAATTGAGTCACTCGCTCTCTCAGGTAAAAAACTTTTGACATGGCAAGGTCGGAGGGCTGAGAAACATTCATACTCGTTGACATTATTACATAGGGTATGTATGGTGTAGTGATCCCTTGGACTGGACGAATTTTTTAAGGCATTCTGTTTTTAGACGCAAAAAGTAAACTTTGTTCAGTTGTAACCAACCATTCTAACTTGCTACATAAACGCTTCTGTCTTGTTGACTCACTTTTGTCCATAAATTGTTTGTTACTTACGGAAATTTAAATTTACATAGTGTTTCTTCATTCTTGCCAAGTTGCCATTGAAGACTTGGCTTCACTTCATAATAGAATTTGAGGTATTAATCTACAATTAGCTAACTATTCAAATTCACAGTTTGAAATCTTGTTAAAATGTAGTTTAAGTCAAGTGAATATAAAGTGCTTAAATTCTTACTTACTAATAATTATTCTTAGTTTGTGTTTCTGTACTGTATGTACGTGTATAAGAATTTTGTTTTGTGTTTTGGATTTCTTTCACTACATTATCGTCCTTGATTTGATATTCCAGAGATTCCCGGAAGACAATCAATGGCTATTTATGACATATGACATTCCCGTACGAATTCAACTTTGATCAGTGTTATTAACTACATAAAGGTAAGTACTAGTATCACTAGTAACTTTTTTAATTTATGCTAAAGTCGAAGGCTGTTACTGTTATTATTGACAATAGGGTGCACGTGTATGCTTTATCTCTATGTTTTTGACAGGCTTCGTAGCAACATAAACATGTTTTCATACTTTATATACTAATACTGTAGGATTAAAATTTTGAATACGAACTACGTAATTGTACGAGTACATAAGTATTTTTAATGTAAAATTAGGGTTATCGTAGTAAGAGGAAATGAATTAGAATTAGTCGTCCTGTAACCGTAAATATCCAGGAACTAAAGAGAAATTGCTTTATTTAGCTTTACTTACAGTAAATTGTAGTTATTTACTTATTTCTAGGTAAAAAGATAATGATTATATTGAGAGCTTCCTTATTTGCAATATACAACAATGAATTAGTGTATTTTGGGAATGAAGGTATGTACTTCGAGCGAAAGTGCTCCTTTTATTTGAGACAATTAGGATATTTGCAATTACAGCTAACCTTTTATGAATTTAGCATTGTATTTTGAGTCGGATGTTTTATTAAACTCGAACTGATATACAATAATACAATTACGCCTACATACATTACTCCGTCTAGTGAATTTCCTGCTGACATTTAGTTTTCGTTTCATAAGTTGTAGGGACGGGTATAAATACTTAGGTGCTTACATACAAATATCGCATCGGCGTTTCCTATTTGTACAAATACTTTCTTTGACATAGGAAATATTCTCAGTAACAGAATTCTGGCATAAGAAAGGTGAGTAGGTGACGTGACGCTCCTCTTTCTTCACCCGGTATTCAAAGAATCAAAAATTCATGATAAAACCGAACCAACCGTTAAAAGTTACAGGACAGGGACACTATCATAAATGTAATGCATATTTGTATATAGCAGAGTACATGAGGCATATATAGAAACATATATTTGTGTATAGTATATACATGGCCTACCTTCTGTCCTGTCCGCACCTTGACATATTATTTGGGTAAGGATAATCATATAGGAAGAATGGGAAACGTAATAACAAACATTCATGCAATCATTAGTTGTTGTAGTGGAGCGTGTTGTCGATGTCTTTCGTTGTCATTTTATGTCGGGACAGCCTTTTACCTTGCCTTGCTTCTGTTTTGTTATGTTGTGTTACTAATATGCAGTGCCCATCACATCACATCAACTTACAGCCCACCGACTACCGACACACTTCGGAGATATAGACAATTGATTTCTAAATCGGTTCAGGTTCCAGTTCTGCTCAACGTGTGTCCTTGATTTGAATTATAAATTAACACACGCTTTGTAATTTCATCAAAACTACAATACATGTTAAGAAAAGCTTTCAATATACTGTTATTTTGTAATATATATCTGTATTTGGAGCAAGCATTTACCTTTACCTGTGTGACAGATTATTTTTTATTGCTCTGCAAGGCCATATCCAGGAATATTGAATTGAATTTGTTAGCAACTTCCATTATTTTTGAGAGTGGGTGAAAAATTGACTGTTGCGATAAGCTGACCTAATTTCAATTCTTTAAGGTTGTCTAGTAATAATTGATAGTTAAATTCGTATCTATTTAATGAACAGATTTAACTTTGAATTTCATCGTTTACATACTAATTGCTTAGCATTTAGTTAGCCCTATACCTTTTTTGTTGTTCAATTAGTTTGTTTTCCATTCTTTACCAGGTAAAAGCTAAAAATTTCTAGAATCTTCACAGCGTAGGCATTAGGCAGCTATTTATTTACACTTGACTCGAGTAGACTTTTATTTTTGATACACGTAGAGTAGATATGCATGTACAAAGTAAAAAAATAAACCAAAGAGGTGTTTGCTCTGGAAAAGCTGTCGTAGAAAAACAATAATTACAACCACACTAGAGGTAATTGTTATTGGTGAAAGCATTTGAATCTATAAAGCTTGACATTTATTTTTCTCATGATGTTGCATGAAAATGCGCACGTAGGTGTATAGAAAATAAATAGATGAAGGTTGTCTTATACATAAATACTGTGAAGGATGGATCAACATATATGTTTGTATTCAATTTCCATATCCCATCCAACTTACATAACTAAGCCCAGCTTTTACCATTTGCCAGCATGTATATGTCATGGTAGACAAAATGAAAAAGACCTTCGGATTTCCTTTCTCCGTTGTAGTTGACTTTTTGTTCCAATTTTCTATAAAGAATAGAACCAGTATGCATATATTATTTGTATGTATATCTGTAATTGAATAACTATTTTATTAGCTTATATATTTTATTATAACGGGGCACATATTGTTTTGGCAAAGGGGGAAGTCAAAAGTAATAAAAAAGCCGAAAGTGTTGTGGTGTAATGTGTCAAGTGTATCAGCGAGAAGTTATATGATACAGTGTGCCAATATACAATATATGCAAAACGTGAGATAGCTGTTCATTTTTGAACTGCCTTGTTTTTGGCATGATATAGCATAAAATACAACGCACCGAAATAATGTATAAACAAACAGATTGATTGTTTAATACAAAGTCAGAAAATTACATATGCATTTGTCATAAAGTAAGAAATAGAGTACCTGCACGTTTAATTTACCCGGAATGTAGACTTTCTTTGTAAACTTTAAATTTTTTGAGTAATACGATCACAACCGTTTTGAATCTATCTAACTGATATTTAAAGTAATTATTAATTACCAATATTATTTCAAATGCTGTTATTATATTTTTGAGTAATTTCATCAAAATTAGTCCGTTAAAATTTTGGATGCTTATACAATTTTTATTTTCGCATTAGATATTATAGACGAACGTTTGTGTTTGTTAAGATAGGATATAATAATTGGTTTAGAGTCAATATGTAGCTTAGTGAATAATAATTACCCAAATTGCAAGGACTTGCTCGTTTATTGACTGTATCTAATATATAAATATATAATTTCATTGATTAAAAGCACAAGTGTTGTGTTTTGTTGTCTGATTGATAAGAGTGTAACTGGAGGACAATAATGTTATTGGTTAGCGTTAGCTTAGCTATAATAGTATATCAATTCTAAGTACATTAGCCTAGGAGAGAATAGGATTCCTTAATGGAAGTGCAACTGAATCGCTTTCTTTTCATGAATTAGTGATGAGGAGAGTGAGTTGAGTTGAGTAAGTCGGCTTTCTGGTAGAAATGAAACAACAGGGAAGAAAAAGACAAATGAAGGTACAATAAAGTAAAGCGCAAATAAAAGCCCAAGGGCAACTCGGACGATTGAATTTGTTATACTTACTATGACTGTAGAAAGACAAGACACAAGACGATACTGTTTTGCACTTTGACATTTATTCAATGTCTATCTCCTTTACTCTACCTTTGTAAGTATAATGTGTAATAGGCGATAGTAAAAGCTAAAATAGTTACTTTTATTACAGTACAGAACGGACAACAACAATATAATAGTAGTGCATAAAATTGCTATTTAGCTGTAGCCTCCGCAGATATCTTTTTAGCATCTACATGTAGAAAGTAACCATCGTTAGCCTTAGTTCCTACCTATACAAGGTACTTTTTTTGACTACTATGCTAGATATTGCCTTACAGTCAAATATCGATACAATTCCTAATCCTAACTGTAAAACTATTATTCCCTTTTAGGTACAGAACGTATCGCTGGATATTTTTGTAGGTTTAGGTATATCGTATGCAATTTATTGCGAAAATATTGCAAGACACTGACATATACTGAAATAAAGGAAATTAAACCGTTTTTGTATGACATTATGTTATGGTAGTTATATAAGAATGGAAAAATGTAGTGTAGTGGGCGGAAATGTAAGTTATGTAACACTGTCGTTCAGTATTAGGCGCTCAATATGTCAGGAAATATTATTTGTTCTGAGCTGTGGGCCTGGGGACTTCTTACGATACCGATAGAAACTATTGCAACAGTTAATCTTTCATTTCACAGGTTTTGTAGCTTTAATATACTAATGTTGTGTTGTGGCATGTGCAAAAGGAAAATTACGGAAGAAGATTGATTCGGAGTGAAATAGAGTGGTTTGGTTTGGTTTGGTGGGTTAGGATTAACAGGCTTGCTTGCTGTGCTGTGCAGGCTTGAATAGATATACTACATACATAGTAGTTGAATTGGCAAAGGTTTGAGAGCTAAGAGGAAAAAAGCTAGGGTTGGCAGATGGAATGAATGTCTGTTTCTACCTTGTAGTGACTTTAGCTTAGTGATAGACAAGGCCAGGCGTTCTTTCTGATAATTTTCCGTAGCGTCTGTGACATTGACCCGATTTTATGAAAAGACAAGACTGATAATGCTTGTATGGATTCTATATGTCTATACACATGTAAGTATAATATATTTATGTTGTTACTATTTCTACAGCTACCCCAATATTTATATGAGTAGGTAGGTACTGCTAAGAATAAAAAGTACAACGTACAACCATTAAGATAGCCACATCCAGTAAATATCCGTACATTTGTCCAGAACACAACTAGTTAGTCAAATATAATAGAATAAGACAGTTCCCAAGGGAAATGAGTTTCTTGTATACAAAAATGTCATTCCTCGACTAATAAGCTTCGCCTTTTGATATGTGTAGTGTTTTTTGAACTTGTCGTATGATTAAATTTCCTCAAGGTATTTTAGGGACAATTTCTTTGTTCTGGACTAGCCTGGACATGAGCTGGACTGATCTGGCTCTGGCTCTGGCTGGGAGGGATGCCGGCAGTTAGTTAATTGAATTAGTCGATCCCATAGATCAAACGTAGTTCCTTGAATGTTCTTCTTCAAAATGGCGACAGACATGGCCTATCATTCAGTTCCTCTACTTAATTCCTTTAGACATCTTTCTATCTGTGTACATACAAATATAATGATACAGACAACATATGCATTGTGTCTCCTTCCTTTTTTTATGTACATACAGATAGGATACAAGTCTGGTTCTGGTTTGGTTTGCATATTGTATATAAATAGTACATACTCATCTATATACTCCAATTTTGATTTATCTACTATTTTAGTGTCGATATGAATGATGGTCATGAATATGTAGTATCTGTAATATGTATGGCATCGCCTGTTGTATGTAAAAGTGTATGTAAATACATTCAAGATGTCTTTAGGGGTAAGATGCCCATTTAATTTTAGTACTTACTACATTACAGGACAGGACAGGACACCGTAGGTTATGGGCGTAGTATATGTAATGGAATATGTACACAAGTATTTACTTACGTGTTTAAAACATACTTGCAGAATGGCATAATCTACTAATAGCCAAAGTTTGGTAGTTTGTCTTCAAGGTTTTAAGAAGTTGATATGGTAGGCAAGGCAAATGTCGTTATATATGTATAAAGAAAATATATGCATAGGACAGGACAGGAGCCGTTATTGAGGAAGATTTAATATAAGAGATAGTGTATTAGGTTGTAAAAGTGTAGTGAAAGATATAAATGTATTCAAGGCGTTGCGTGGGATTGGATGAAGGTTACGAAACCGAAAGTCTGTGCTGAACTGAAAGTTAGCGCACCGAGAAATGTAGGAACCTCTCCTGTAGATTTAGATTGGACTGTTTACGACTTACATGCATGGCTTTGGTTTCGTTGACTGGCTTGGCTTGGCTTGGCTCTGTATCTGGTTTGAATGTTTGTTGCGGTAGAGTTTTGTGTTGTGTTGACTTAATGGTGGCTTGGCTTGGCTTGACTTGACTTGGTTTAGTTTGTTGCATAGACACACTCTTTCCGACTTCCTCCGTGACACAGTGTGCGAAACATGCATAAGATGCGATGTAAATGCAAAGTCAGAACATAAGAACAAGAACAAACCATCGAATTATGTTATGTTGAACTTTCTTGGGGTTTATATGCATACAGATGTATATACGTAATATTTATATAGCTACAGCAATTTAGTTAGTTATACCAGTGCCTATCTATATATGTTGTGTTGAACTTGGTACATTTATTACACATCTTTTGTTGCAAACACCCTGTTGTTATGAGAGTGTTGTTCGGATGTTGTTTTTGCTCTTGAGAACTCAAGGCAAGGTAAATAGCTTCGGAGAAAAGTGTTTGAGGAAAGTGCTTTACGAACACGGGCAGTGGGCGGACTTTTTTTAGCTTTACGACTTTTATATGTCAAACAAGACAAGGTAAACACCAAAAAGTCTACATAGTTTCATTTCACTCTATTGTCCATTGCATTCTTCACGGAATTCTGAAAGTCACATTCTATAAACATGGGAATTCATTCGACATTTTTTTAAATTCTAAAATAGCAGAGACGCCTGTACAACAATATTACATTTTTAAATAATTTTTGGTAATATATTTATTGTAGATTTTTTTTTGCAATAATAATAGCAGAATTATTAATATTTTATAGTACAAAAGTATGAATTCAAGAGATGAGCAAAGTGGAAGTTAGGAATTGCACATACAAACGGTTTATATACGCACATGCCTCATATTTGCACAGTGAAGTGAAGGTTTTCTTTCCCCGTGCTATTTTTAGATTCAATGTTAAGCGACGACACGGGAAAGGGAATGCCTGGCCCAGTGGAGAGCAATGAATGCTTTGAGTGTCTGCTTTCCTATATCATATGAAATGATAATGGCCATGCCACCGTTAGTTTTGTAACATGGATTAGAATTTCGCGAGAATAATCTTTTACAGCGTTTACGTACTATAGGTAATGTCAACTTTGTATTTGGACCGCATGTCAATGACAACCAAGAACTAAGTTGTCTTGTCGGTCAATAAATGCTGCTGTATGTAGAGAATGTTATTAGGATTATTGGGTTTAGCATGTAATGTAAGGTTTTATTGGTTAAGGTTAAGTTTTAAAATCGGTCATTTATGTAAATGGAGATAGTTAGCTATTAGATCGGCCTTAGGTATGTGTATACATTCGCATAAGATATTAAGTTGTATTTACAAAGTAAGTTTAGTTTACTTTGTATTTTGTGTTCCGTATAGATTATAGAGTAAAACGAAATAGCTGCAATAACATAATCATTCCACAGTAAAGTAAATTACAAGAGTAGAGTTGCGATGCGATATCCAAAGCCAAACGAAGCCAAGACAACAGAAGTATTATAGAGCTTTTAGTTATTCATGCCTGCATGTGCAACCTTGCATTTGTCCTCCGAAGTTAGGTTGGGGTTGAACCCGGTTCGGTGTGGTTTGCTTGGTTAGCTTGGCTTTGGCTTTCCTATCAGTTCGTTTCACTCGACTACCATACTTGCCAATGCCATGCCACAGAGAAATGAAAACTATGCATGCTATGTTGTGTTGACGGGCTAAAGTTGTTAGAGTTGACTAAAGCACACTTTCTTTCACATTACCGACATTCAGTGTGGATTTGCATGGAAAGTTTAACTTTTATTATATCTGTAAGTACAAAGTAGAATGAGCAATTTATATAATGTGTCCAATGTATTAGGTATATTAGTATATTGTATTACTATAGGGAATACAGAGAGATCTTATTTACCTAGGCTTGTGTTTATATTACATGCGATCTATATTACCTATATATGATATGCACATTTCTTTATATCCGTATATATGTACAGAGTTTTTTCACATGTAAACGAAACTGTTACACTTACGTTAGCTTAAGATATTTAGCTACTTATAGGTGCAGAATGTTGTACCTATTTTATGTTTTTATGTATTAAGAATGCAATGCCGTGAATTTTTTAAAGGTCTAATTAATTTCTGTTTTATAACAGGCAATATCGGCTGAGGTCCTTCGGATTTCATTTACAACCATTTGTCTCTTTCCGAATTGAACCACTAATGTTTCGACTTTCGAGGTAAGGTTACCTTATCTACGTACTAATGCGTATATTACAGTTATATCCGAACATTTGTCAAGATAAATGGTTGTGATACAAAAAGTGTATACCTATATAACCTACGCTGTATTTATAAGTGCATCATATGTAGGAGCATAAAAAATAAAACTCGTGAAAAGGACCAAACTAATAAGTTTAGCCAAATTTATTATTCTACTAATTGAGCTGACTTACTAAACTAAATAAAATAAATGCCTATGATTAGGCACATGTATAGGAAATAAAGGGAGACATGCATGAATGTTACAATATTTTTAATGTTTTATCTGCTAACTTCTTCAAAAGACCTTAAAAGTGATGAATGAGATTATGAGAAAGAAATAAAATCGAACAATGAATCGAAAAGAAATTAGGAAATAATCATCCTACGCTTACAGATATTCAGAAAAAAGTACAGACCTATTTTTGACTAAGTTGAAAATATTAGCAAGCTGGATAAAATTAATAGGAAGATGCTGACATGAAAAAATGTATATTAATATACAGATAATCTATACAAAAAATAATTTTCTTCAATTAAGCTTCTATGCTGCCTTTTTGGTTACTCCCACATAAAATGTGCGTCCGCAAGATTTCTTTGAATTAAGTAAATAGTAGCCTTCTAGGTAACTCCAATGTCAAATCCAAGTTAGAATTCTCATGAATGAATTTGAAAAGGTACACGAAGTAAAATGGTTATAAAGTACGTACGTTACAGAAATTGGGCTGCAATATGAAGAAATAAGGTTCTCCTTGAGTTGATTTGCTTATTGTTTTCAAGAAGGTTTCATGGCTGGAGTAAGTGATACTCCCACCACATTATCAACTATTTTCAGGAGCACAAACAAATCTGAGACAATTTTCATTAAGTCAATCTCGATTTGATTTCAGTCATTTCAGTTAAATTGGATTTGTGATGTTGTGTGAGTGAAGGGCTAGACGAAAGGAAGTCTTGTCTCCTTCTGCGTAAATAAGTGAAATTAGAAACATCCTTTGTTGCCACTCCGCAGAATTGTAGGTTTCTTAGTTGCTTATCCCTTTGTAGCGTCGTTAAATTAAATGTGTGTAATTCTTTGATGAGTGGTTTGGTTTGGTTTGGTTCTGGCCTGGATACGACGTCAGCATCAATTTACATCCTAACCTTTATGTCACCACACACACTTATATGCATTCTATGTGGTTTTCCTTAAGTCAAAGTCAACTTATATATTTAGCCTGGAACCTATGATCTTCCAGAGAATTTCCTCTTTGAAATCTGTAGAAGCCAGGAAATCTGCACACTACAGTTATACCAATTAATGTTTCCTATATTGCTATTGTCCTTTGTAAGCTAAAGTCATAAACACTTAGGTTTCTACACTCAAAACACATCCAGGGTGACCTTGGCTGTTCAATTTCATTATTATTGGTTTTCCTATAGCTTATGTAGCATAAACGGTAAATGTACCATTAAAACCAAACCTGCCGTCAACAGTGTCTGTGGTATCCTATTTTGGAGTTTGCTAATGAGGAAGTAATTGGTTAAAGGAAATGGGTCAAATAAATATGCGATTTATTCTAAAATTCTTGCAAAATGATTTAATTTTTCGCAAATGTATCAAACGAAATCCGGGAGGTATTTTAGCAACAGTGTTTATATTACTCTTACAATTAGTAGATCAGGTAGACATATAGAACATGCATTGTGAAATCATTGAGGAGAAAACAAAAGTATAAGAAGATACTGCAAATGTTATGTCGGCTCTTGAAAAGCAACGTTTTTGCAATATTGATCTGTTAACCTGTTAATTATTCAGTTTTCCTTTTCCTTCGCTGTATTTCCTCGTATGTCAGACTGACATTTATTTTTGCCTATTCTCTGCTTGCGTCATTCTTTAAGTTTTAAATATACCCTTAGTATCTATAGGCATGCATCTCTCTTTCTATATATCTATTTTTATACCTGGATAAAGTTATAAATATTTTCTCTCAAGCATGAGTACATACTTATCCACTATCTGCAATCTACGTTTCCTTTTCACAGCAAAGTGTCTATTGCTTATTGCACAGTTTATCTATTAATGAAATGTTGAGGACGTTAGAGGAGTACAGCCTGTTGGCATTTAGAGACTTTATTTGATACAGATAAAGGAAAATGAATATATGTAATAATAGTCTTAGAAGGTAATGACTAGACTAATAGACTTGGCTACCTAGTGTGTGCTCCAGTTTTTGAATCAGATAGTAAGTGGCTCAAAGAAAGAACGCTGTTTTTCAGGGATACTGTGAATGTGAAAGAAAGTTTAACCTTGAGACAGAAATTATTTGCAATGCATGGAGTCATTCTTCGAATATGTACTTGAGTCGAGTGCATTAACGAAATATCTTGACTATGTATAACTGTAACTGTGAATAAGCCATTTGTACTTAAATATGCACAGATAGCATCACAATATGCAGTAACTATAACGTAATGAAGAAATATCTTTAACTACAGTCAGTCACATTATCTTACAAAATTTTTAAATAGTAGCTCCTCTATTTCTGCATGTTATCTCGACTCTTTATTGCAAAATACTTAGAAGGACGCATTGCAGGTAGTTGGATACACTTTGTATTAATTGTCACATTGTCCGCTTTGTATTAGTCCATTGTTCATACAATGTACTACGGGCATCATTTGGTTTTAACGTTGTTTATTAGATACGCTATTTTAGCCCATAAAAGACTCGGCTCATGTGATAAGTAAATATAAGTAGAATGGACCATGGACACGAAATGAATAGAAAAAAGAATATGGAGTGGATTGGATTGGATAAGTGAAAGAAAGTACCTAGACATTTTTGCAACTTCCTATTAAGTACAAAAGAAATTACTAACAATGCACTGTAACAGAATAGTGTACCATTACAGCGATATACTCCATAAAAACAATGAGCTATCTATAAGGAGATGACAGGACAGGACACAAACGGGTCCCATATTTATATTGTACTGTATATCAAACCAAGGTAAGAGGAAATAGGAAAACAAGGAATATGGTTGCTATTTAAACTGACTTCCTCTATATACTTACATAGGATACGGTTCTCAATGTTAGAAACTGTCGCATGTATTTTGTCCTTGTAGCTTTCACAAGGGAAAAGTTTATTTGTGTTTGTTGTATGTATAGTAACAGTAAGCATGCTTAGAAAGGTTGGTCTTGGTCTAGTTTGATGTGGTATGGTATGGCGTGGAGAGGAAGGTGTGTACATATAGTGAATTGGTATACATATATCTGTAGTATAAATAATGTGATACATATATTACTCTTAGGACAGGACAAGACAAGACAGGCAGGGAGATAAAAATATAATACGTATGTAAAGTATGGCCTAGGTTTTAGGTATAGAATGGAGTTAGACTGCTCTGGCTATGGCTGTCTGTTTATTCTGTGACTAAAGTAAGTAGGCGAGAAAGAAAAGAGAAAGAAGGAGAAAGGACACACGTAGGTGCATTATTACAGTTGGATGTCCCTGAGCATTCACTCACTCACTCTTTTACGATTAAGTACCTAAATATAGAAGGATTCTAAGCACATATACTATATGTATGTATAAAGTTCACTTATAAAGTGTTTTTTATGTACGGATATGTACAATGTAACTTTTTCCTATTTAACTTATAAATACTATCGGAGTTTCCGTTTTACTTGGAATAAGACGAATATATCTTTCTGAGATGTACAAGGGTATGTTACTTATATTAAATATTCTACAGATATAGTGACTTGCCATGACATGGACGTATATGCAGTACTGAACAAACAAATAGTCTAATAGTGAAGTGAGATTGCTCGTGAAAGGGAATTATTATGTTTATTTTTGTATTCCGAAAGTGCCTTCGTGTACTGTACTGTATATAAGAGTTATCTGCATATCTTTCCTAATTCACTAAAAGACAAGACAGTAGACTGTACATATTTATTTCAGTGTTATGTTATGTTATGTATGCTGGATTGAATGTAAAGTAAATATTCTGACGTGCATGACTCAAGAGAATTTTTACTCACATATGTATAATATGTAACATACTGATACTTTTACTTCTATTAGGTGAGCACAATAAATCTATAGATTCATATTAGTATGGAGACAGCGTATTTACGTAATAATCTAATACCCTGCAGATCATAAGGCTAAAGTTTCCCTTGGGCCAATTGATAGCTAGTAAATATTAAGGCACTACTCTTTTGTTGATGTTATTTTCAATTTCAAGAGGAATTCATTACTACAGTTCAGATAATCGTACATAATTTGTTGAATATAAAATGACATCACTGGAAATAATTTAGGAACAATATCATTTTGCCTTTTTGTAGGAGAAAGTACAATGTAGGTCCCAATTTTGAAGGATTTATTACTCTTTTCTGAAACTATGACATTTTTAATAAGAGTTCGCGAGTTGGGATGGGTGAAGTGTGCAGAATTATTCATAAATGCCTACTTACGTAGTAGTAGATAGTAGATGTAGGGAAAGTAGAAAATAAATGAGTAATGTACGTACAAGTGGAGTGTAGTATGTAGTAAGTGAAATGACACAAACAAAGGGAGTTAGTGTTCATAAGTTTGACAAGACAAGACAGTAGTGGGAGGTAGCCGTAGCGTATTTGTATTTGTAGTATAATAATGAACTCCTTCCTTTGCTAGCTATTAGAATATGTATGAAGGAAATAGTTTAACGAAAGGGAATAAATATAGGTCAGTGCCGGCACCCGGCCTTCGGAATTCTGCCTTGCACAGCATAGAGACAGTAGGCGCGTGGAATGGAAATATGTAGGTATGCTACCTTTCTTTTGCTCTGCTCTACTACCCGAATAACCGATTGCCTCTATTCTGCTCTGTTCTGTACTCTTGTTGTGCTGTAATAGTTAAGTACGTATAGGATTCCCTTTTACGAGCAGAAAATATTAGCAGAGGCGGTGCGATGGCGGTATGCTTACTTACGTTATACAATACTAGGAGATACTCTACAGACACAGACTTACAGAACAGACCAAGTTCATACAAACAGTGAGAAGGTTGCTTACGTATACAATACATTATAGACGACATTTCAAGATGTAGGGACCTATATGCTATAGATATATCTGTAGCATCTCTTAAAAGCAAGAAATAACCTAAAGATACTCGTCCTTATGTACAAATACAACTCTTACGTAGATATGTAGAGCATTCTTTAGCTGACATGACGTCGTAGTTCAGTAAGTACTTTTTGTGTTTGTATGTGTTGTAGGCATAAGGAACCTTCGGGGAATGTATAAGCAAGGAGTTCAATTTTTTGCTCCATTTTTGAAGAAATTAATTAATTCGACAATTAATATCTGTTGAAATATTTTGTTATATTTGGAATATTTTCAATGTAATGCTTTAGTAGATAACTTTATATTCAGTTCTTGCCTATTTATGTAAGAGAAAAAATATAATCTTAAGTGACGATTTCTGTAGGTTCCAATTAAAATATAAAATGATGCCAAAAAAGATGAGATATGTATGGCCAAGTGATCTTCATACCGAATTGTATTGTGTACCTACGCCATATGTACACACTGTGTACTTACATACTAAATAGTAGCTAATATTACTCCCTAAGAATATATATACGAACATAAGTCATATTCCTGAAAGAGTACATAAACTATATACACAGTATATAAGTCTAGTAGTAGAGATAGTAGGAGTAAAGTCTGCCTGACTGTTTGTATTTTCTGCTACTGCTCCTTTCTTCCTTCCTTCCTTGTTAAGCTAGCACGCCGTTGGTTTGGTTGCCTGGCGTGCGATTGCGATGCGAAAGAGTTGAGTTTGAGTTGAGTGATGTTGGCTATAAAATAACACAAGAAAACTGCACCGCACTCCTTCCACAGACTTTTAGCAGAGCAAAGTCACACAGTGCCTCTACTCTTTTGCAAAACAATTTAATGCTACTGGCTACTATACACAATACAATACTAAAGAGCAAAAGTAATTGTTGGGGAACCCATACTTAAGCTACATGTGCATATAAATGTAATTCATCCAAATACCTATAGTGAAAGCTGCAAGTAAAAATACAATAAAATAAATGCAAGTTCAGTTCGCTAGTATGTATTTGTCATGTCAGTGGGGAAAAGGCGAATAGTGAATTAAGTAAGCGAAACCGTTCCATTATTCCTTTGCATAGCTTTTGTGTGTGTGGATTAGATACGTACATACTACAGAGAACTGAAAGGGAAGTTCAATGCAAAATGCAGCTGGAGAAACTTAAGCAGGTCCAGTCCAGTCCACTTTTCCTATACATTTCAGCATATCAGAGAGGTAGGAATAAGAATGGCAAGTAAATACTGATAGAAAGAAAAGGAAACGAAAGTATTCTGTGTGTATATAAGTATATGTACACATCTGTACTTACATACATAGCACGCTCATTGTCAGTCCGTCTGTCTTTTGTGTCGTGTTGTGTCGTGTGCTGAGTTGAATCAAATCGACAGACTGTTTCCAGTTAAACTGAAATGAAACTGAAGTTAACTATCCTCATTCACTTGTCGTCGGCTGCGGACTGCGGTAGTATTATCGTCCTATTCCTATCGTATCGTAATGTATTTATATGAGTAGTCGAATTCTGTTGGCTTAAGTTCGGTTCGTTTGAGTGACTTGCTTCAGTCATTCTTATATAGTCTCCTATGTTCAGTTCAGTTCCAGTAGTCACTCCAATTCTATACTTAAGTAATACATAGGAGTAGTACATTAGTTATGTACAGTTAATACAGTAATACAGTACTGTACATGTTTAAGACTAGCGTGTGCTGCTACTTACAACTTACACTATATGTACATTTGCATTTTGCATACTCTACCTATTACTGTATTAGTGCAGAACTCTCCTTGTGCTTTCTTCAGTTTACATAGAGCGTCTGAGAGTTTAAGACGTACTCTTTGTGTCTACTTACTTATACTCGCCCACATGTACATAAAATAACACAGTACCTAACGTAAAAACAATACTGTTATTATATTTACCTATATATCTACATCTACCTGAACTGAGCTACGAGCAATATTTACTTATACTCTCTTCTGAAGCGAAAGTGAATTTCTTCACTTAAGTACATACATAACGTCTGTTTTCCATCCAGTGAAAATTATAATAATGAACTACACTCCACAAATTAAAGAATAACTGTAAAGAACAGTTTTGGACAAAATTCTATTATATACTATATATAAATAGACAGTTCACTTGTATGTAGTAATACAAATGTACAAGGAAAGTATGTGTGCCTAATTAATTTTAAAAATTACTACGTATCAATAAAACCTAAAGTTTGATTGTTCATTAGATACTAATTTAGTGTTAACATGTGGGCTTCAATTATAAAAATTCAACACACTAAAGATGTATTCTTGGCGCTTGTTAGATAATCTTGTGAGAATATTAATGTGCTGTAGTTACCTGATATCGATATAGTGGTTTGGTTCTCTCCGACGATCGAAAAAGGAAAGTGTTTTGCTACTCTATATTATAGTAGTGTCTATCTGTATTGTTCACTTCCCTTCTCGGGCTTTCTCGTACCTTCGTGCTTAAAATACTTGTATATAGTAAGTACATAGGTCGATCTTGATATTACACAAGTTACCTGATAAATATATACCTGCATAATTGTACTTACATAAAATAATAATCAACAGGAAATTAATCAGATGATGAATATTAATTATTCATCTTGTCTTAAATAACTTATTTTCGTCATGTACATGTACAAATACATACATACATACTTTAGTAGTAAATAGACCGTGAATTCATACACAGTGCTTCACTTCTCACTACTAAAAAGTAGATACTATTGGCAGTTAGGACAGAAAAGTAAAGCAATCTTCACTCTTCTCGTTGGATTAGCCTAGTCCAAGGTAAGGTATTTGTTTGCTTATTTATTTATGTGTATGAATACCAACATTTATAATATGCAAGTGTTTTCCTTGCTTATTGTTTTATGTAGCGTTATATTAGTATTCTAGTCACAATTGGATATAAATACATAGATATTCAATGTCATGAAGAATGAAGAGAAGAAGCTATGCAGAATGAGCATATTGGGAAGAATAGTTCATGGTTAGGCAGTGCAGTACAGTAAGGCACGGCTAAAACACATTAAGAAGGTATTATATAGCATGTGTGCTGGCTGGCTGGAGTTAGAATTGGAATACAAATTCGGATATACTCTGTATGTAAGATTGTAATGGGAATAATACTATTATGCATCTTTGCATATATTGTATGTATGAAAGTTTAGCTAGTCGTTGCTGTTCTGCTCTGTATGTGTGTATGGAATTTAGAATTTACAAATAGAATATATATATCCATACATACATGTGTTTGCATCTTCAGATACAAATATATTTTATTATTACTAAGTAAGACGTGATTCCCGTCTTTGCATACTTATCATGATTATATTGATAAGAATTCTTTCTAATCACCACTTCTTTATGGATGTATTGCATTCAAAACGTTATAGTTAGTTAAATACGTAGGTAAATTCTCTCTCACTTTCATTATGGTGAGCATTAACCAAATTAGCTATACGTTTGCGTAAAATATTTTCAGTTTTGGTTCACACAGGGTGTTTGACCACTTTTGCTTAAAATCGATAAACATTTATCGAAAGACAAAAGTATCTACAATCTACCTATATTTGATGTTTAAAATAAAATAGAGTTATCATTTCTATTTGTATAAGGTAGTTTAGCCTGAAAAATTATTTTTGCTTCAATCTTAAAAATCGTTAAAAACATTTGGAGATTTAAAAAAAATCCTGGGTTAAAACTTAGATAAACTAAATGCATTTTTTGTAACCCTGTATTTGTTTACAAGTTGAACTGGACGTTCAACGCTGAACAAATGAGAAAAATTGATAATCAGCATTGCGTATAATGAGCAAGTAGATTATTTTGTACTATAACACAAACATGTAAGTATGTATACTATGCATAATAATAAGGAAAGACCTTCACTCGTTTCGTTTTCTACAAATCTTGTTCTTAGGTGTCATCTCACACAAAAATATTCCCGATTTACAAACACATTAAGCCCTAGAGTTTGTATTAATAATGATAATGATACAGAACATAGTCAAGTAATTACAATAACTTATTTGCAAAGGAAAGGCCAAATCTTTGTAGTTATTCTCAACGTCTGCCTTAGCTTAGCTACGTCTGTAGTTTATAGACAGAAGTATATAAGTTCATTAACATCCATTGTTAGTGTTGCTAATTAGAAAAATCACCTTTCCTCTTAACAATACAATAAGTCGCATGTGTCCGACATGATAGGAAGAGCAAGACCCGTGTGTGTACATTACACTGTACACCACAGATATAATAATAATTACATCTTGGGGTTTAGTTGCTGAATTGAATACTAAAATTATCTAGTTACTTACTGTACAGACCTACAGATAGTAAGATATACTACATATAGTAAGTATGTAGTTATGTAATACTTTCGTTATAGTCACATTACATACAGATAGTAACCAAAAATGAAACTGAAATGGAAGATTGGAAAGACTAGTGAAATATGGTATGGTAAGCGTGTTCATTCATATGCAAATGGAAATTACTGTGTGTCTAACCAGACATGACAAGAAGATGAAAGATTTAAGTTTGCTTAGCATGCAGCCATACTTCATATTGTTATGTACACACATTAGTATTTATCACCATTCCAAACACTAGCTACTAAATAATAGTATTATTTAATTTCGAAAATGCTACTCAGCCCTGGCCTGGCCTGCTGCACAACAGGGCTTGTATGTATCTGTAGTAGGATAAATAATTAAATTGAAATTGAATCCCTTATAGTAAGTAATTGCCAATTTATCACTCATGTAAATATAAATAACTGTTCGTATACTGTGGGTATTATTATTTGTACTATTGGTGACGAAATTATATAATTCTATTAATTCTATACCTAGTGTGCTTATAAATATCACTACGCTGTACTTACGTGTATAAATACAGGATATATTATAGTACATACAAATCTAAAAAAGAATTTCCATGTGCACTACTATTGTATATAAAAATATTAGCTAAGGTTTGGGTTTGTAGGGGAGACATGTGTGTGATAAGTAGTATAAGCTGTGAGTGTACAATAGAAAGCACTTTACTTTAGTTGAGTTGAGATGCAGCATCACTCTGACATTGGCATTGAGACCTTTGCCAATAAATAAGCGCTGGCTTGCTTGGCTTTGGCTTTGGCTTTGAATGTCTGCTTCTGCTAAAGCACAACATAACGTAACACAGCACAGCACAGCAGTCTCGAAGGATTCCATCCATCCAACTCCAACTGGTCTGGCTCTGGCTTGGGTTTTGTTAGTTTTGCACATGGCACGCTATAAGTTGGCAAATAACTATAAATACCCTATAAAATATGTATAGAAATGAGTTTACATATTATTACTACGTGTATTATATAGCAGTGGATGGATATAGGAGTATAAACACGTAATTTTACTACTGAACTGGGTAGGTTGTAAAATACTGGAACACAGAAGTTAACTTAACGCTGTAGAGTGGTAAAAGCAGTTAAATAACGTTAGTGTTAATGTTAGTAGTAGCTTATACCTAGATTAAACTCTAATGTATTACTTATATACATTATGCTACTACACATATTGCACTGTTAAGTGAGTTATGTTCCACATTTAGTAAATACTAACTAAGCGATGCTATGCAATGTCATGAAATCGGGAAGAGTGTTTCTTTTCTTCATATCACATCCACATCACATCAGATTCAATTAAACTATAAATTCTATCTGTATGTTATGTAGTGTACATACTGTAGTAGAAAAGTAATGGGTTTAGATATGTAGTGATATTTTAAAGTATATAAGGCTTCTGTTCTGTGATCGTGGGCTGACTTGACTTGACTTGACTTGGTTTTGGCTTCCCTCACTTAAGTTTACTTGTTTTGCATTCCCGATGTGTATTTGTAGGTTAGATTGATATTTTCGCATGTAAGCATGCACTGCATTTAATTTAAAGTTATATTTGCATAGTTATACACCTATTTTATAGCTGTGTTTTTATGTGAGCGTGTGGATGGAGGATATATTATAGGTTGTGAGTGGATTGGATTGAATTGAATGTGAATCTCAGTGTTAAGCTGAGTTGAGTTAAGGATAGTATCCCCGCGTCCTTGAACTTGGGCCAAAAATTGTATTTCGGAATAAACTTTCCCTGTTCACTGGTTCACTGTTTCTGTTTCTTATTTAGTAGTCTGCCAATTGCTATAGTGTCTATACAGTACAGTACACGTGAATGATATATTATGTACATACATACATACTTTTATTAAATAAAACTTGACTGTTGCTTCCCTATTCTATTAGTATGCGACTGTATCATATATTATCAGATGTGGTATGGTATGGCATTGAGCTCCAGTTGAAGTTGAACATTGAAAACTAAGAGAAGACGAGAGAGATAAAGTTTTATCTCAAGATGAAGTAAGTAGGTGCTCAATTTAGTATAGATTGTGTTGTGATGTGATGTGAGAAATCTTGTTTGTATGGAATGGAGTGTGTAAGTGTAACTTCTTTAGGAGGAGGCAATATTAATAAGGATCTATAGGGATTAATTGACGTACTTAATACTTATCTTTATTAAAGTTATTACCAAGCCAGCCCAAGTTTTACTTACAAGTATAGAGGAGATGAGACTTACTTACTTTACTTAGTTTAGTTTAGTTACTATACTACTAAAAGATAAATTATTTATCTCCCTCGGCTCGGCATTAGGTCAAATCAGAGCACAACACACCATACGATGCAGAAAGGCAAGTCTTTGTTGCTTTCATTGAAATGGCAAATTTTTTATTTACTATTTATAGTTAGCAATCTCTTCACATACAGATAGTACATATTTAAGAATGCATAAGTAGGTATGTAGGTTCTGTAGTTGTGAATGTATATCCTGATATGGATAAAAACAAACACGTTATTTAATGTGCAATTTATGGTGACGAAACTTCGTCACACTATTAATTACCATTTCCATGTCTTGTCTTGTCTTGGCGAAGCTGTTGTGTTATCGCAAAGCGACAAGGACGAATATGGTAAGATATTATGATTATCAATGATAAGCTATCTTTTAGACGTAAATCTATTTTGAAGATTGCATAATTTTATTTGTTGTTTTAAATGTAACATTTTCTTCATAATATACTTATCTACATTTACTAGCTATTTAACTATACATTTTTAGCCAACAAAAATGTTTAAGAATCTATTATAAATGCTATTATGTAAATATTACTTTGAAAAGAATTCCATAAGCAGGAATTAAAAGTTTGCATTTGTATTTGTAATTTTAAGTTAGTTATTTCTATTTTTAGTTACAATTAATTTTCCCATTAGATATTTAGTACCAACTATAGCTTAACTACATACCTAAGTAATTTATCACTCCGCATCCCGACATAATATTCTGATTTAGTAAGAGTAGCAAAGCAACTACGAACATTTTATGCATACATCATCACATCACATCAGATTTAGTAGTGTATTATCCTATACTAGTGATGAAAGATTGACTTTAATGTATATTTTTGAAGGCCGAATATTTAGAGACAACCTTGCCTTATACAATACCC
>JAQFYC010003230.1:0-21621 GCA_034694165.1 Tomocerus mixtus | reverse complement strand
TGTATTCATGGAAATTGTTTAGTGGAACAGAAAACGTGTTTTGTCTTTTGGTATTCCTCCTGATTTATGGTGGAACTACAATGGCATTAGCTTGGCTCGTGGTGTTTTCTTATGTTTGGCACCTTACTTGCAACGGAGTGGGTATGTTGTGCAATTTTACCCATTTTATGTACACCTTTCCTTATGTCTTCCCAAAAATGTGCTTTCTATGTATTGTAATTGTAATATTTGTATTTATTTGCTTGTAAAGGGAGAATCCGTGAACGAATTGATAAGCAGAAAGTTTATTTCAGAATATTTACCTTTTTTACGACTGCTGTATTAATTGCCCTCAGCTGTGCTGTCACCAAAGTACCTACCATCCACTTATTATTAATTTTTGAATGCATTAATATATATCAACTGTTATGTAAAGTGCTGTTGTGGTATATTTATAGTTGGATGGCAATAGCATATCTGGGGTTTGCTTTGTTGGCTACTATGATTATGGTGCCAAAATGGGACTTGTTTTGGCTCCAATCGGAATTGCTGGTGTTGTCATGTCTGTTAATTTTGGAATGGGAGCTTGGCGACTTCGGAATGTGTCACTTTCTTCTTCTGATTTTATTTCACCTCGTGGTCGAGCCGAAATCAAATCCAATGCCATGAGGGTAATATTATTTGCGGTTCTAGGACTCATTACAATAACCGTGGCCATCTGCCTTCAAATAAATGAAATGCAAGCTCGTCCTATTTGGGAAAACTCGTTTCGAGAAACATTATTGTAAGTTAAAAAGACTCGTTTTCTTATCTCAATTGCTGCTGTTTAAGAATAAAAAAGACTGACGAAAATGACAACTGTTTTAATGTATTGTTACTCTATTTTTATTTACAGATGCAAAATGAATCTCACTGACGTGGCGGAATGTGGATTATCCGAAAAGCCTAATCTATCTCAAATAACAGTAAGCATTCTTTGCTACTTCTGTGGGGGGATATTAGTCTCTTCCTGGGCTTGGACTTCTGCATCATGGCGAACATGGAGACGATTTGTTCGAAGGTTCGTTTCCCTTGCAGTTTGTCATATAATGAGTGTCACGTTATGTGTATCTTAAGTTGTTCACTAGTAATAACCATTATTTGTCTTTGTTTTAGGCGCTGCGGATCTGAGACGTCGGATCAACATCAGCCACCAATGCAGAAGCACAAATTGATATCTAAAGCATTTGCAAAACGTCACCAGTTACCACTGAAGGGGCGACTCAGTCTAAGTCTCTATAGCACCCACGAGGACCCTGTGGGATTCAACAAAATGGTGGACCCTAACCACCTCTGTCATAATATGGACGACGTTGAACAATCTCAACATCTGAATAACACAAACACAGAAGCCCGGGAAGATATTAGTAGCGAATGGGCTGCTGCCCTCCCTCATTTGGTCTCCCGGAGAGGAGCTCTCATTCCTCCACATTCATCTAACTCCGTTTCCTGCGTTTCTGAAGACTCGAGGCGCCCTTCTTGTGATTCAAATATGTCTGAATTAGCAGCTCGCAATTTGCAAAGTTCTGGATCGGTTCATGACAGATCCGAGTACAAAAAGTATGAAATCGAATTTATGTGTACATTTATCCTCTACACCAATTATTATAACATTATATATTCTATTCTAACTGGGAATTTTCCATTGGTAGAAGCCGTCGCCGTCGAGATTGGTTTCGAATGGCTCGTAGAAGCCGGAGTAGCAAGTGGGGCTACCCGTGGCGTCGCGGAACGGCTGGTAGCTCTTCCTCTCTTGAGAGTAACCCTGGATCTCAACCCCAAGTAAGTTTCGTGTATTTAGTATACTAATACAATATTAGCTATTACTACTTAGGTATACTTAACACTTCCAATCAAATTCTCACATTTCCATTGCACTCTTATAAGTAGGTAACAAAAATCTTTGTATTTTCAGATTCTTCCTGCAATAACCGCGCTGATTGACAAGCGTTTGAAGCTAAGTGGGGACGATCCACAGTTAATGCACCCAAACAACCTTCATGGGAACAAGGCAATCATTATGAAGGAATTTGCAGTGCAAACAAGTTTTGAGAAACTTACCTTGTCCCCCAAATCTAACAAGGTATGCAATATCAGCAATAATCTCACCTGCGACAAAGCAACTCAATCCAGTCTCCGAAGTCTTCACGAAATCGGGACTCAGACTAAAAAGTCAGCGACAAAAAAGAAAGACAAGGACAAAGACCACAAAGAGAAGTCACACTACAAAGACCGAGATGGGAAAAGTGGAAAGGAGATGAGAGACAAAGACAAAGCAAGTATCCCTATCGAGCCTGATGCGGATGATCCCGTTTTGAAATTACTAACTCCGAATTGACAACGGGGGGTTATACAGCCATGGAAGGCTTTTAATCATCATTTACAACTATTACTACAAACTCATGACTTGACAGTATAAATGTATGATGTTATTATTATTATATAATTAGTTAGCAAGTAAGCGTGTATGAAAACAAGCTGCCTTTTGCCTGTGTGCCTTAGTAGACTTAACGAAGAGACTTATTAATCTCATAGAACCGCCGACTGTGCCATAAAGTGCGAATGAAATGGCAAGCCTCGTATTTTTGTACATATTTCTATGTTATTATAACAATTACTGTTATTATCTTGTGTGTGGTACCATTCCTATAATTACACCATCCTCTTGTATGGAACTGATATTTCGCTTCGATGATAATGTTTGCATTGCAATTAAATAGCAAGTGTTAATCTTAATATTTTTAATATTTTTTATTGTTCGAATGTCGATTACAAATCAATTACAATAAAGGTTTAGAACCGTAAATTATCAAGCTAGCTACCATTTTTAATATTCACCATGAACTAAAGCTACCATGTTCTTGTACCAATCTTAACATTAATCTTTGTTTAATTCTACTAGTGCTTGCTAACTACTGTACCCGATTGTTATATGTGACGTATTTATTTACAATTTCAATTATTTAATGCTGCAGTTTACGTAAGTTACATTTTTTTGGAACATAGGAACCATGTAATGTACGGAATGTTATGCAACATAGTTGCTGCTTAAGCTGCTATCAATTCCTTTAATCTTTAAAGCTACAATATTATGATCGTCTTACATTTCATTAATTAGCGCAGGTATGTATAATATTTCCCTCAGTGACTACATATACTTTTTCTTAGCATTTTTAGCACAATGTAACATTTCCATTAACCTTGCATTACAACAACTGACACCTTTGCATTGCATTCTCCTTCCGGGGTTTCTCAATTTTAAAAGGATTGAGTTTTGGATTCCATAAGTAGAAAATTACACGAAACTATTTACATACTGGCACAACCTTGAAAAAACTCATAAACTTGGGATAGGTAGTCTATTATTATTAGTCTAGTCTACTATTTAATTATCTTTGGACATCGTAGGTCTCTCACTACTTTAGTTTTAACTATCGAAACCGGAAATAAATTAGTCATGCCTTAATACATAAGGAATTTGATTTGGAATTTGAATGTGCACTTGCGTTTGTTCTTTTTCTGTTTTAGAAAGTATCTTATAAAGGGCTATTATTAGTTTATCTTCTATATCACACGATTTAATTCTACTTATTTAAATAACGATTTTGTGGAATATGTACTGGCAATATTAAGTAGATATAAATACAATACTGCCAAAAGTGCTGTCTTTCAAAATCTTTAGTGTTTAAGATTTTGGCACATCCTTCGTTACGTTTACACAATAAATGTGTGAAATGAAAGCTAAGTTGACACAACATTATCATTATTATACTTTTATGTAGTATTTAAGTAACTGATGATTTACACTAAAAACTCTAACCTCGACCTCAAAGCTGACTAAAAATAATTTCTAATTCCTATAAGCAACCCATTTGGCATTTCCACATCACTTAGAATGAAGTGATTGTTGTAAATATTTAGGTACACAATTATAATATCAATTAGTGAAGGTAAACTATTCCTTTCTAGGAATTAGGTATATGTGAATTGAATCATAGGGCAAGCAGCAATGCTCCAAAATATTCCCTTGCCTATGTTTAAATTAACTAATTAAGTGGTATACCAAAGTTTGAACTGTTAAATTGGCCAAACAGGGCCAATAATAATAACTGCAACGCTTATTGAGCAAAAGTATCATTCCATTAAAGTACCAAACGGCAAGGGTGGGTGTATTGTGTTGGTGTACCAAGTGTACCCCGTCGTCTGTAGATTTATGAAAAAGAAAAAGCATTGCATTTGGCTGGAATGAGTATATCATAGTATAGTTATAGTTAACCGTGTTAACCATTTTGTAGTAAAACAAACAACAAATAAATAACATAATTTAAATAATTTTCCGATTTCACCGTTGGCCGTAAATGTGCCAAACTAACTTTCCCAGTGCTATTTAAGTATAGTTGATGGCTTCTTTGGAAAAAATGAAATAGGTAATTGTCATTTGCTTACATGTGTATACATACATGCATTATGTAATAGTAACAGTAACCAATAAACAGGAACTATCTTAAACATTAAACTCTAAAAACTGTTGCAGTCTCCAATTAGCTGTGTCGTACTACTTGGTACAATAAAAATCGACGCAAATGCGCTAATCAACAAATGCAAATAAAAACAATAAGTACGACACGATACAACAAAATTATGATTACTTCACAGCTAAATCCGAATTTTTCAATTGTCTATAAAATTGGATCAGATCAAAAGAAACATAAATTGATAGGAATGTAGAACGCCCTCGATAACCATTATACCGTATACTTAAGTCGGTACACTTGTAATTGTAATGTGTTTGCGCGATGTAAAATTTAGACATAATAAACACACTTAGCTATTTAATTATCGTATCGGGCAGATGTCAATTGAATTAGAAGGTGTGGACTGATTCATTTTTATACGATTTTCTTCGGATGCGACAAACCGTACTACTTTGTCTTCCGTTTTCCTTTGGATGCTGCCTTTCCTCCTTTGGAAGATCCTCCTTTACCTTCAATCTTTGCTCCTGCAATTTTTAGATGATCACATCACATTTATTTCAATTAGTTAAAAAACGACTGTATAAAAACAGTACATAGTGCTATTTCGTATAAATTAGTCTGAAATCGAACTTACCCCAACGCCAGCTATTTAAAGCTTCTCCAAGGAAGTAAAATCCCAAAATAGAGAGGCCTCCAATACCCATGAACAAGGCCCTCTGAGGTGGGTTGAGGATTTCCAGAACGGGATAAGCCCATACTCCACTATAATGGTTAACCCACGTGATCCTTTAAAGAATCGTCAAACATTGCAATTAGGTAAGCTCTTTTCCAAAAAATGCCACGCATGCAAGGCTATTTAATTACTAATCATTGTTTATAATATTCATTCCATTTCTCTGGAAAATGGAAGTTGTCAAATAAAATGCTGTAATGTAAATAAATAAAACGTTGGCTATTCCTAATGTACCATGAGAGATACCAGGCGATTCCTCCTATGAGTATAGATGCCCCGACCAATGAACTTGGGTACAAATGAGGAACTAGCAAATTTACGGCAATTACAGAGACCAATGGGGCTGAATGTAATGCATGGTTTAACCAACGGGGAAATATTCGATCGATGATAACTGGCAAGATCAGTTCCCGATCTGCTGCGTATATTGACCAAAATACAACGCAAACAAACTAAAACATAAATATGCGGACAATGTAAACAAACATTGAGAAATTAATAACATAATGTATTATTAATTTATATTTTGGGTAAAAGTAAAACATTAGTTAGTTTTTGTTTAGTGTTAGCGTTAGGTGGTTACAGGTAAGGTAAAGGTTAAGTGCTTTTAGCACACATTGAAAAAGACAATTTTAATTAAGCTCAGCTTTGTTAGTTGAAAAACTAATGACAGCACAATTGCATGACAATACAAAACAAGTCAAGTGCGTTAGTTAGCGTACGTTAGTTAGCTATTGCAGTTCGGTTACATTCTTACATTACAAATTACAAAATTACAATGCAGAGTGCAAGCGTGTTACGGTTACGGCAATTTTGTTAGGAAAGTAAAGTTAGCTACTTGATACGTTTAATTTTTAACATTTGAATACGGTCAACAAATTATGACAAATGCTAAATCATTACATCGTCCGATGATCACAATTATTATTGTTACGTGAACGTGTATCGGCTGTTATAGCAAATTCTTCAGATCTTGTACTGGATCTAATTTTATTGTATTGACCCATAATTTACTGTATAACCTAGGGATAATAAGATTAAGTCTTGTTAGACTCATCTATGACTATGAAATATATGTCAATTAAATATATATAGCACTAAGATAGGCCCATCGAAATTTTATCCTACAGTATAAAAGGGACTCAACTTTCAAGACGTTAGTGTTAACGTGCAACAAACTTTCAAATCATACTTTGTAAGCATAAAGCTAATAATAAAGCATAACAAAGTACAATCAGTTATTAAATTAGCAATTAACAATTAAATTCTAAGAACTATACTTCTACTTATTCAACATAGTATATAGAAACATCAAAATTTCAAAATGCTTGACTGTTCACAGTACAATACAACGAATCACCTCTACAGTACATCTAGTAAAGCGACTTTTAGTATTAATTGTTAAGTATAAACAAACTACTAAATATTATCTATATTCTATGCAGAGTAGGTAGTTAGTAAACAGGAAAAGAATGATTGTTAGTAAAGACTTCGACCCAAACCCTTACCAGGATAAATATGTAGCACTGAAGCACAGATTGGCCGTAATTGCTAAAGAACGAGACGGGAAAATTTTAGGGACAGAGTAACTTTCCATGGCCATGAAAAGGATCGGACCAGTGTGCACGGCATGATTAAGCCAATTAGGATAGAAAATGTCCATCTCTTTGGGAAAGACCAGAGCCCGATCAATGGAATACAGTGTCCAAAACGACAGCGACACGAACTATTAAAATGTCATTGTTAATGAAGTAATTAGTCATGCAATTGTAAACTATCAACAGTATCAACTCAATTCAACTACAAAAAACAATCACCAAAAAGTTCAAAACATGTCAAACAATTTAACCATGTTAAGTAATATAAGTATAATTTATGGAAAATTATTGATTTATTTTAGTTTGGGTTGGGAAGTCAACATACGATTCCTGTGGGGAAGATCCAACTGGCAAAGAGGCCATCTCTAAACTTTTGTAGGGAAGATTGTCTTTTAACATTAAGCTCACTTGAGCCAACAACATCGTTTGCCAAACCCACTGCATGGTATACCAATTGCAAAACCTATACAACAAAAATGTGTAATACTAGGTACCTTTCATATAATTGTATTCCAAAAATCAAATAAATATATAATAACTTAGCTCTGTCACTTCAATATATACGCACTTACTATGTTCCAAATTGTGAGATATTTTGCTTTCCCTGGAAATGCCGTCATTGATTCAAAGTTGGCATTATTTGCTAAATTGGCCGGCAAATGAACGTAAAGTAGATCGTAGTACAAGGCATAGCCAAAAGTGGCTACTCCCGACGCGTGGATTATACCGCTTAACATTTTCCCCGCCAGCTTGATAGATTTTCTGGAAAAATACACTATAAATTTTATTATTACGCCCGGGCCCGGCTCTGACTTGTGCTTTTAGTTTAATTATCAACCAGGCTAAAGGTTAATATCGATATAAAGGCATATAATATAAATATACCTTAACTTTAAAATAACTTATACTTATGGTTCTGTACGCTAAATTTCGCTAAATGACAATGAAAATGATTTAAAATACTCTTTACCTTTGATCTTTGCCTCTAATCTAATGTTCAGCTATTTGGCGTGCCTGTTTACTTATCGTATTTACTTTAAATACAATGGTACGAGAGCTTATTGTCACTTTGTCACTGCCTAGTTCCTATCTGCTTTGTGAGTTAAGTAGGTAGGTATGTTAATTGAAACTAACTGAAACACTTTATGGCTTTCTGCTACCAGCTACATAAATGGAACTCAACTACTCAACACGACAATATTAGATAACATGATAACCATAACAAGTAATAAATAGGCAACCCCTTACATTTGGCGTTACATTACGCAATTTCCTAATCGAACTTACAAGTGGGTAACTTATCTTTCTAATTGACGATTCTTAACATTTATTGTAGACTGTAGACAGTATCAACACATCACGGGTTCATAAAAATGGCCTATAATAACTACTACACAACATAACTAATAGGTACTTTTCAAATTATTTGTGTTAGACAAGATAGGGGACAAGGACAAACTGATTTGTGAGATCCGGTGATCATGATTACAATGGTGAATGGAGAGAAAAGTTGAAAGTACTAAACAGTAACAATAATTAATACAAAGGTGAAAGGCTAAAGGCTATATTGTATATATCAAACCTCATCCCATCTAGCCACCTATAAAATATGTAACTAATAACTAATAATAATTGTAAATTCTAATTTCTAATATATATTCACTTGCCAAAGATCAATATAAATTCATGATGCAAAAAAATCATTTTCGCTTACCTTTTCTCAACTTTTTTGGTTTATGAATCCACACCACAATCTCACTGAGACTGAAACTGAAGTGAGTCTAATTGAAATGAGATGAGACTACACGAGTGACGAGACAAGGAAACAGAATAGTTGGTGTTGGTAGTGGTAGTAGTGGAGTTAGGCGACAAAACAAATTGCTCCGGATCCGGATTACAATCCGCGGATTGACAATGACACTACGCAAGCCACGAATACTAATGCGAATGCAACCTTATTGCAATTTCAACCTGCGTATAGAATATAAAAAAAATTGACATTACACGGTTAGCTTTAGAATAGTATAGTATTGAAAGTGAGCAAATTATCTTTGGCCAATTTGAGCTATCAGTTGTTAACTACGGGCTCACTATACAAGTTATTAGTATTAGAGTGTGGAAACATACAGAGAACGGAACCTTCCCTTCCGAAACAAGTTTATTATATACAAGTTAATGCCTTTGGAATTTTTGACTTTTAACATGACATTCAACCTGTCTGTCTCTTTTTTACCTGACTTTGAGCAGCTGCGTCTCTGTGTGTGCCGTGTTGTAGTCCTAGTAAAGTATATCCACGGCTTATACATACATACACTACTATTACATACACAGGACATGCAATATTATTATTTAATATGACTACCTATTCTATATTATGACATAATATAGAGATACACCCGTACCCAACACATCGCACAACCAACAAACAAGATTTGCAGGAACTTGCTGGGAAGTAGTGGGAAATATGGGAACTGGAACACCAGGCGCAGCAGATACGATGCACAATGTAATGTAAACTGTAAGTCCAGTTAAAGGCAAATCAAAAGTAAGAAATCATGTAAAAATTGGTTAAGTTAAAGGTCTTAATCTTAAACTGACTTCAGTACGATGAACAAGAAGTTAATATAAATGTATTATATAGGTAACAAACCTTTGCAAAATGGTGTCACAAGGTTAGTCGAAAGTCTCCCTTTTTCTGACTGTCTCACAGTGCCCCATGGTATAAAATGGTTATATCTCTATGTCTCTCAGTGCTCCGTGGTGGCCCAGTGGGTCTCCCACTTATGCTGCACCTACCATTGAAATGGTCACTTATGCTTCTGGTGACACATAAATGCTGTAATTATGAAAATCATTTTTGAAGCAACGTATTGTGTATTATTTCTTCGCACTGGTTTATTGATTATAGTGTTTGTGCTTTCTTCACATTAGTCCCATTTGCCACATGTTGCAATTAAAAAATTTGTGGGCGTCATAACTTTTAGGGGCGTGGCCGATTATGGTTGATTCTTGGGTTGGTGTCTGGATAAGAGTACAATTTCATCAAGCTTTCCAACGATAACGATACCTCATTTTTCCAGCAAATTGACTTTAGCCAACTTCCAAGAAAGATGAAAGGCCTAAATAGTAATTTGGCAGAAAAATATTTCAAACTGCTATCCATTTAAACCGTTTAATTGTAACACGTTGTTATTTTGTGTTTATTGCATGTTTGAATTGATTGGAGAATAATAAAATTACTGGGTTGATAGCGATCCAGTTTATTAGCTCCCATTTACCACAGTTTCAAAAGCCCAAGCAATGCAATGCAATATTTACCACTTCCCTTCCCAGTTGCACAGTTGATCCCTATCCCAGGATCCGGTCAGGAGCAGGATGCTCGCACGCGTAGACCGTCTATATTATGGGCATTGCTTTTAAAGCGGCTTTTATAGCGCGGGATTACCTTAGCTAGCTCTGTCAATTTATGCTTTACTTGGGTTTGTGTTGAAATGGTATGAAGGAAACAAAGACAAACACAAAAGAAAGCAGCTGAATCGAAGGAAGGAGTTCTAGGAAAACTTTGGAAGTGAATGATCATTGCCAATTTTTCGTACTTGTGATAAAAGTTGACAGTCGGTATCAGTCATCAGTAGATTGTAGAGATTGGGTGGTTAAACAGTACGTTGACGTGTGACCAGCATTATTTCATTTTCTGTCACTGTCTAAGGTCTAAGCCCTATTTTAATACGTAGTAGCACGAGGTTAAGAATAAGACGGATAGAGATTCGAATTGAAGAAGAGGTGAGTTGGGTGTTTTGTGTTTGGTTGAATTTTTGTCTTCCGTTTTGTCATCACGTCTTACCTTGACACTTGACCGTTTTATTTACTTTTTAATTGGCATTTATCATTTATAGGATTGATTAACAAGTTTTTGCGGTAACGCTCGTGTTTGCGTGGATTTTACATTAATAAACATCCTCAAATCAAACTATTTTAAAATGGATGAAGATCAAAATCGCCTGCAATTGGATGTCCAGCGAGAGTATGCTGAGTTTTTAGATGACTCGGTAAGTTATAACATTGACTATGAACTATCTTTTCAACTTATATCCCTTTTGTTGTTTAGATTTTAACTACCTTATTGGGATTATTGGCTTTGGACATAATAGATGATTTGTGCAATCCCTCTTTTTGCTACCTGTCCTGTGTTACAGTCGAGAATATATACACAGGACAAGTAGCAAAAAGAGGGTCCGCACAATACATCTATTATTATTTTTGAGTATAAGTTTAAAAATATAATATTTAATAGTGGTTTATATATTCAGCTAACGAAATTATGATTGTTATTTAGAATGATCAAGGGATTTACAGTGAAAAAGTCAAAGAACTAGTACGCAAGAAATCCAATCGGCTTGTTATCAACATTAATGACCTGCGAAAGAAAAGTCCTGTTCGATGCCAGCAGTAAGTAAATTATCGATTGCATTTTATTCTGTTCTTGGTTCCGTCAGCGTTTTCAGCTTTTCACATTTATCAGCATACTTATACTTATAATATTATCTCATTATTTTGGTCATTAGAAATACGTATATGATCCAGTTTAACTAGTCTATTAGTTCCAATTTTCAAAATATTTTTGTTTGTTGTAATAAAGATTGTTGGAGAATGGATTTGAAGAAATGCCTTTGGTCCAAAAAGCTCTCCGCGAGGTGGTGGCCACTATGGACTCTGAGTATGCCAAGGAACACGAAGAGTTTTTTATTGGTTTCGAAGGAAGTTTTGGAGCCAAGCATGTAACTCCGCGTAACTTGACCTCCAGATATTTGGGCAATACTGTATGCGTGGAAGGCATTGTGACAAAATGTAAGTTAACTATATATATATATATTATCTTCAAAATTGTTATTGTTATTTAATTTAACTATTTTTGTAAGGTTATTTATTACGTAAAATTATACAACTACTTCAGATAACTGTCATTACTGAGGATAGCGCATTAATTATTTTATTGGTGTAGGCTCAATAATTCGACCAAAGGTGGCACGAAGTGTGCACTACTGTCCAGCTACCAAGAAGTCCATGGAACGTCGCTACAATGACATCAGCAGCTTTGATCTTTTCCCATCCGTAAGTGTGTACCCAACTAAGGATGACGAAGGGAATTTGCTGGAAACAGAATATGGACTATCTAAGTATAGAGATCACCAAACAATGACTATTCAAGAAATGCCAGAAAAAGCTCCAACTGGACAGCTTCCTCGCTCGTTAGACGTTGTTATTGACAATGATTTGGTTGATCAATGTAAGCCTGGAGATCGTATTTTGGTTGTCGGTGTTTATCGGTGTCTTCCTGGAAAACAAGACGGTTTCACCAATGGAGTCTTCAGGTAAATAGTAGAATCTGCAACACTGAATTATTAGTAGATTAGATAGAACTATGATAGTTAGTGTTAGTTTATTTATTACAATAATGCTTCTCCTTATTCTTACTCAATACTTGCTCTAATTAACTAACTGGACAAATGTGTTTTTTTACAAAACAGGGCGATTTTGTTGGCCAACCACATTACAATGATGTCAAAGGATGCCAATTTGACAATCACTGTTGACGATGTGAAGGAATGTAAGAAATTCTCAAAGACTACAAATCCTTTCGCTGTACTGGCACGATCCCTTGCTCCTTCTATCCATGGTCACGAGTACATCAAAAAGGCTGTATTGTGTTTGCTCCTCGGAGGTGTTGAAAAAATTTTACCCAACGGAACTCGTCTCAGGGGTGACATCAATGTGCTTCTTATTGGAGATCCCAGTGTAGCCAAATCCCAAATGCTTCGGTATGTTGCAAATGTAGCCCCGCGTGTAATTATGACCACCGGAAGAGGATCATCCGGTGTCGGTTTAACTGCAGCTGTTACTACAGATATGGAAACTGGAGACCGTAGGTAAGTCTGGTTATTATTTTGCCGTGAAAGTTCACTGAGTGAACTAATTTTTAAATTAAAGATATTTAACCGATTTTTTGGCATTTTTTATTTGTAATTATAATTTTATGTTTGAATGTTTCAAAGGTTGGAAGCTGGTGCAATGGTTTTAGCCGACAGAGGTATCGTATGTATTGACGAGTTCGACAAAATGAGTGATGCTGATAGAACAGCTATCCATGAAGTCATGGAACAAGGGCGAGTTACAATTGCCAAAGCCGGTATTCATGCTCGTCTCAATGCTAGAACGGCGGTTTTAGCTGCTGCCAATCCCGTCTACGGAAGAGTGAGTATTTTGTTTAGTTATGAAAAAGTTCCAGTTCCGCATTCTCTTGCCTGGTTCTGATGTTAGTTTACTTATTGATAATTTCTATTTATCCTTCCAGTATGACGAATACAAATCTCCTATGGATAACATTGGGCTACAAGACTCTCTCCTATCTCGTTTTGATCTACTATTCATTGTGTTAGATACTGCCGAGCCTGACATGGATCGGTGTATTGCTGATCATGTCTTAAGAATGCATCGTTACAGGTAAAATAGGAGCCGGAAGTTAGCTTAAACATTTTAATCGAGTTATAATTTAGTTTAATTCAATTTGGTAATTAGTAATTAGCCTTTAATTTACTTACTATGACATCTCCCTGGCATCAAGCCGGCCTCTTAAAAGTAGCTGGCCATTAGCCAACAACTATATTTCAAATTAAATATTTATTAACTGTTTGCTAATCTAATGCTAGAAATCCTGCTGAACAAGATGGAGAAGCTACTTCATTGTTTGCAAATGAAATGACACTGAGTACAAATAATCCTGATGAAGAAAAGTCCCACGCAGAGCGAACCCCAACTTTCGAGAAGCACGACCCTTTGCTTTATGGAAAAGGGCGTGGTCGAAAGTAAGAATTCAATTGTGATTTTTAATACTTGTTGGATATTATGTGAAAAAGAGAAATTTAAATAAATGTTTCGCTATTTGCCTTACCATTACAGAGACAAAATACTGTCAATGGAATTTATGAAAAAGTATATTCACATCGCCAAATGTATTAAACCGGTTTTGTCTACTGAGGCGTCTAATAAAATAGCTGACGAATACACTCGTCTTCGTTCGCAAAATACTGGAGACACTCATATGGCTCGTACTCAACCCATTACTGCTCGAAGTTTGGAAACAATGATCCGTTTGTCAACTGCTCACGCAAGAGCTCGAATGTCTAAAATTGTCACTGAGGAGGATGCCGATTCTGCTATCGAATTGGTTCAGTATGCCTACTTCAAGAGAGTGTTGGAAAGAGAAAAGAAGAAAAGACAGAGGGAACGTGACGAATCAGCTTCTGAGGAGGAGCAAGAAAGTGAAAATGAGGAGATGGAGGTAACAGCTAGCCAGTCCAGCACTGGAACGCGGAAGTCGAAGAGAAGTCGCAAAGAACCTGCAGATGGTGAGGATACTGCAGATCCTTATGATCCAAATGCTCTGGAAGAGGATGATGCTGCAGAAACTTTGGAAGCATTGAGGCGGAAAGGCAAGCCGTCCACTACGGCGGAGGCTGATACGGAACTGATGGAAATTGATGGAAGTGACTCTCAGTCTCAAATTTCAAATGAAAGGTAATTATTATTGCGGATAATAATGTTATCACTTAAGTAGTAGATTTCACAGGGAAAAATAAAGTCCGTGAATGCTTCTGAGGTCAGAGTGGTATATGTTTTAAATAAATAATACCTTTATTTTTATAACTAATGGCTTGTGTTGTTCTACAGGTTTAAATTATTCCAAACACGCCTTTCTGCCTTATTTTCGAACAAACGTGAAGAATCCCTATCCGAAGAGAAAGTAACAGAATGTATGGTAGCAGAAGGACTAACTCGAAGTGAAATTAAGGCTGGCCTTGACAAAATGGTGGATGACTCTAAGATAATGGTTACTGAAGGAATTGTATTTCTCCTTTAATTGTTTCCACTATCAATGCCGTGCTCCGGTTTAAATGTTATTAGTTGCATAATTATTGTTTCCCATTATAAATAACTTACACATAACTTCGTTTTGTTCCACGATTATTCTATTATTATGACACGGGATAGTGTTTTTATTAAGAAACGTACTATTTTCAATTGTTTTAACACAAAACACCAAAATAGTTGTTGTATAGATATCTAAAAATCTTACTAAATAAAGTGACAGTAACTTTTCGATTAACATACGTGAAGTTTAATATTCTAATGACACTTAGCATCGAATTCCGGTTCCAATTGCCATAAATGTGCCGAACGTTCCTCCACCTTGAACCATCACTTTTCCCACATTGTTTATTAGCTCTCGGCCGCGCATACCATATCTGCAATACAGAAAAATAAACCATTATATTATATTTTGTAGACTCCCCATTAAGTTTCTATTATAATTTGCTAGGTTGTCTCTTGTGAAACTCTTGTGAACTCTTGTGAAAATATTTAAGATTTAACTTTAAGGCCTACGGCAAAAGTAGCTTTCATATAAACTAAACAGTAAAAGTAGTTGCCAGCATACGTAAGCTTTCCCCTTTCTCCAATATAATTTAAAATACATATATAATCAAGTGGAATCGCCGATGCGAAATGACAGCTTGCAAATTCCAAGCTAGTCTCAGTCATGGCATTTGCCAAGTCATTCTTTTATAATATTATATAGTAGCTAATAGGTATCTCAGGGGACTGATGCTTATGTATTTTCAAGTTAATATATATTTCTATGAGTTTAACTTTACCGAACAGGTTAGTACCTTAATGCGCTAAAGCCCCCGAAAATTGCACCGGAAGCCATTCCAATGCAAAATCCTAACATGAAGCCTGTCTTCATTCGGTCAAAGCAGGATGGACCTTGTTGTTGATACATTCCCCCTGGAACTGGCATTTTAAAATTGATTTAATGGTGGATAGTTTAATCCAATACAACTAAACCAGAGCCGACAGCTTTGTTTAATATCAGTTTTAAATACAAAAAATCCCAAAAACAAAACCAGTTTCTCGCTACTATCCACAATCAAAACAAACGTGTTGAAGTTGTGTCGAAGTAAGACTTTGTTATTTAATTACGCAGAGCACAAAGCTCAATAAAGGTTTTTATAATTTTAGAGATTTGCTCGATAGCGATTTATTTGCCAATTTACGATGTTTTAGTCACACACTTTGTTTGAATTTTCCCAAACACATTCATTCTTATCGAATCCCATACTTTTACAGTCACATACCTAAGCAAGCAATTAGTGAAGTCTTATTGTACCCCAAGACCAAAATAATATGTAAGTTGTATAGGTAGGTAACTATGTTATATTTATAGGCATAGCATAGACTACGATATTTATATGTACCTTATACATACTACATCTACATGTACGATATGTACATGTGGTCTGGTAAGTGCAATAAGTAAGTGGTACGATATCCTTCATCCTTAGCTATGTGTGAATGTGAATGTGTGAAGAATATTCAAGTAATTAAATTGTTTTTGTTATTCAGAGCAGATTAGGTAGTAAATACAAATAGTAGATAGATTTAGCTTTCAGTTACTTTAACTAAAATTATTCATAAACTAAAAGTTAAGTATTATTTAAAAACAGGAATAGAATCCATATGGATAAGCAAAATAAGTGCACATAGATAGAAACATAATACACACTATTTATATTTATAATACAAACTACAAACCACGCGCTACATACATAAACACACACGCACCTTCTTAAACTTTACATTTACTAAAGCCTTGCATATACATAAATTAGGTTACCATTATGTACTGAACTGTATTTGCATATTTAAATATAGTTTTTAGGTAGTCCAGTTTTCGTTTTTTGATTTTAGACTATTTTATAGATCTCAAGTTTGCAAAGAGGTCTTGCTCGTGAAGAAGGGATTAGGAACTAGAAAGTGTTTGGAGATCCAGCTCGTCAAGGTGGCCGGTTGGTCTAGTGGTATGATTCGCGCTTCGGGATTGGTCGTGTATGCGTGAGGTCCCGGGTTCAATTCCCGGACCGGCCCTACAAATTTTTGGACAACTTATCTTCAGTTAATGATTTTAGTTTGTCTATCCTGTAACGATTTGTAGCAATTCCACCCTTCATAGTACACCAAATAGATGTCATTTATATTAATAATTTAGTTATGATATAACAAGACTCCTTTTTGCTTGCATCTTCAGATCTTGTATTTTGCAAAATCTGCATCAATGAATTTGATATAGATATGTGTACTTAATTAGTACTTACATCCTTCGCTTTAAGGAAGGGACAGCAACTCAAAAAAGACTACATACGATATATACACTACCAAACTAGCAATAATTTAATGTGCCTAACGCTTTGTAAAAATCCTCTATAATACAATAGACCACACTATGTACCAAGTGCGCTCAAGTAAGTGAATGAAATATGCAATGCTATTATGCTATGCGCTAATAAAGCTTATTTAATAAGATGATGCAAACTTTGCAAACTTTACGCAACTTGCGTTTGTTGTGAGACTATACAATATTGGCAAACTGCAACTACTACTGTATTGTGGGTATGTGGAGTGTATCCTGATATACATAGGTAGGTATTTGATAAGTTCTATAAAGCGAATATGCATCAACTCATAAGGTAAAGGTAAAAGGCAATGCTTTTGATTTATTAGTAGTAAAAATTATAAACTCTCAATTATCCGTATCTTGCTTGATTTGATTTATTATCATTCATGCGATAAAAACGAAAAGATAACTAACTATGAAGCGGTGCCGAGAGACACATTCATTTAAGTAGTATAAACTTTAATATTTACCTAGGTTGGGTTTCGCTATACTATGTACAGAATTATGGCATATATTCTCAATTAATATCGTATGTAATTAAAGGTCTAGGTGAAAGGTAGCTATATCTATATCTCCTTTTATAGAATATAGTTCGAACTTGAATAATGATAAAACATAATATTTAAGTATGTGCAGCTGTTAAAGTGTTTCGACAATAAAGTTCCATCTGCTAGGCTGTGCATATTTCCATCCAACCATTTCCAATCCATTTTAGGTACGACAATATTTTCTTGTTACATACATTTGATTTTCAGGTCGGCATTGTATTGTATGTACAATAATCTACTTTTAATAGAAATTCTAAAATAATTATATTTAGTAATCACCGAAAGTTTATGTTTGTGTTGTAAAAGCCATTACATTCTGCACCTGTAGTAGAATATCTAATAGATTCTTTAAAATTCCATCTCTCCTGATCATAGATAGACCACAATCTTATATTACATTTTCTATATTGAAATACTTATAAAATGTACACGTTGGCAATTGAATGTGGTGCAACGAGTTCAGAAGCATTTCTTCTGGACAACAATGACAACACGAAAGTGGAGAAAACTTTCGGCTCTGCAAACTACCAACTTATGAATGGATCCCAACAACTAGAAGCCTTCTTTAAACAAATTCAGAATTATTTTATTGAGTATCCAGTTGTGAAAGTTGGGGTTGGAATGCCCGGCATTTTGGATGAGGAGGACCAACTGGTAATCTGTCTATAATACCACCTTTCAAATAATATTACATTTTAGTGTATGTACACATTTCTTACACCATCACACACATAAAATTGCTTTCTTAAGTATAAAATATTTCCATTTTCCTATAAATCTTTCTTACTTACATCATATTCAAATGCACATTACGCTATTACACATTACATATACTTGTATATACTTACATGCTTTCACATTTATTACACTTTTGTCCATTATTTTATATTCTCTGTCCATAACGAATGCACCGACAGAACCCCAAATAATTTGATCGTTCACCATGCAATAGGTTGCTCAATTTCCCACTTTAAACGTTCCCTATACAAATGTATAGTTCTACTGGGTGGCCCAAAACTTGCGTTACACTTTAATGTGCATACAATTTTGCTCAAAACTTTTACGCTGAAATGCATGAATGCTGAACACAACACATACTTTCACATGCTTTCACTTTTGCTACCAGTAGTAACATTTATGGTGGAAAAGAGAGAATTGTATGGTGCGTTACTGTGTTGGTGTGCTGTATGCAATAAAATAAGGCTACTTGTTCTGTTAATAGTGTGTGGGGAAAGTAATCCGAAAATTGTGGCCGGACGTGAAAGGTCTGTGGGTAGGAAATGATTTACAGACGGCTTTGGCCTGCATTGACGGTGAATATGAATTGAAGGCGGTGGTTGTGGCCGGAACTGGGTCTTGCTCCTACGGGACGAACGGAAAAGTTTTTGCGAAGCTCGGTGGCTATGGTCATCGAATAGGTAAGCGAATGTACATACATCTTGGCCAGTCATGCATACAAAATATTATACCATAATACTTATATATCCTTACTTTGGTAATACATATTACTTATACAGAATTACTCTTACACTTACTACAAAGGTAGTATAAGAGTGATTTTACTTTCCAGGACTGTCTATAGGTAAGTAAATAAATCCACAAATGGGAATTAATTCCGTTGGTCATCCGTTTGGAATTCCCAAACGATATTATTATTGAGGGAAAGTTCATGGGATCGTCGCATGCATCCTTAAGTAGGGTGGAAGAATATTGGAATTTATTTATGAGATGAGACTGCGGGTTCTATCTCTTCCAGTTTGAATTTTAAATTATTGGATGAACTTGTGCGGACCATCCATGTATCTTTACTTATACTATGTAACTGTAGGTACCAATTTATAATTTTGTAGGTGATCGTGGATCTGGTTATGCCTTGGCTGAGAAAGGAATGCGACTGGCCCTCCGCCAACACGAACATAACTGCCCACTCATGCAAACATCAGACTCATATGAAGTTTCCTCACTTTTGCTCTCCGACATGATGAAACAAATCGGAATTGTCTCAATTAAGCAGCTAGCAATTTGGATGTTGTCAGCCAAAAAGGAAGAAATAGCGTCATTGGCTCCCCTCGTCCTGCTCAAGTGGAAACAAGGAGATGAGCTCGCGAAAGGCGTCGTTGAGGAAAGCATTCGAGATTTATCGGCTGACTGCATCTCTCTTGTTAACAAATTATTAGGACCATTGAGTCAAAAGAGTACAGGAGAAGGAATTATTGCTACTGGTGCAGATTTTAATATTCGCCTAGGAATTGGACTTACGGGAAGTTTATTCACAAAAGATGCTGAGTTCGCAGACACCTTCACCAAGCATTTAGTTTCCGAATTGCCTAAAGAGATTGCTAATAAATGTTCCATAGAGATTTTGAGAAAGACGGCTTTGGGATCGGTGAAAGCCCTTCGTGAACTCACAACTAAAACTACAAGTACAACTAGTAAATCCCCTTTGACTTATGAGAAGAGTGCTGAATCAGAAACGAAAGGAAATCTATTGTCAGACTCGGAGAGTGAGGAATTTTTGGCGGAAAATATTTTGCCAGTCGCTCTCGGACTTTCTCTTACCGAACTGAGAAATCCAAAATCAATGAATTTGGATCGAATGGCAGTGGAGGAAGCAATTGATCTCATGATCCGAGAGGAGGAGAGCATTTTCGACAAAATTCGGGAGCACAGGAACTCAATTGGAATTCTGGTGGAGAAAGTGTGTTCCGCATTTCAGAGCGGCGGTCGCCTTTTCTACGTGGGGGCGGGGACCAGTGGACGCCTAGGAATTCTGGATGCAACGGAATGTCCACCCACTTTTAGGTCACCACACGAATGGGTCCAAGGAATCATCGCCGGTGGATTCTCATCTGTCAGTGTGGCCAAGGAAGGAGCTGAGGATTCCATCACGGACGGAATGAAAGCAATTGACGACAGAAATATCAATGGCAAAGATATTGTCGTAGGTAAGAATACTCATAAGTCTCACTAAGGTAATAACAATAACCAAACCAACCAAACTATGCCCATCATGTCATCACAAATTAAAGAAATGGTATCGTCGCATGCCAATTCCAACTTCCAACCCCACCTTCTCATGAGATAGCGTCTGTGAACAGGATAGAATACATAATACGTATATTTATACTACATATAACTAACAGTTTTGTGCAAAACGGAATTCCACAGATAAGTAAAGTGGGGAGTCTCACTCGGTTTACCTAGATATTTGTAAAATGGATGTAAAATGAATGAAATCATGATTAATGGACCCTCGACCATATTTTTACTCTATTTTTCTCCATGCAAAGTTTCCACATAACACGAATCTTATTCAACTCTGATCTGACAGAGACAGCACACTTTCTTTTACGATGTTAACCAATTTTATTCTGGGAAAATGCATGCACTTATAAATAAACTATGATAGAGTGTTCAGATCTTCAGCTCCTATGCTATCTCCATAAGATCTGACAAAGCTGTACATACAACTGGACTAGCCCGTTAGATATACTCAACTTTCACTCTGTTTAATAACAGCATTGCTAATTGTAATTATAGTTGCGATTTTATTTTCACCGTGAGAAACATTATTATTTGTGCATAAGTAAACACCGATAGTTGTGCGTACGTATTTATTAAATCGTTCATAAGGCATAAATATGGGAAAAGTAGGAGAAAGCTAAGCCATATTGTTCTCCCATAGCAAAATAGTTTCAAGTGTATATTATATTATCTAAAGCATGCCAAAATAATTTTCTAAGTTCAATTAAATACAGATACTTAATAATATACAACGATAATTTAGGGTAATTTCGTCTTTCAACCGGTGGCCCAACTGGTCTGGTGTGTCCAATAAGTGCTGGTGGTGTGTAACAGACATTGCATATTGGATAGTAATGTACCGTAATTTACGAAATAGTATCCCACGGCCAATTAGTTCCCCATTGGGGGATTATTGCATGTTTTTGTAAAGAAA
>JAQFYC010003229.1:0-21631 GCA_034694165.1 Tomocerus mixtus | reverse complement strand
TTATCAGAATTACCATGATGGGATTTAAGTAACAAACTGACATTGGTCATATATATCGTTAGTATGTAAATGGTCGTACAGTGAATATCTGCGGATATCTTGCCTTGAACTTCCTTAGAAGTTTGCTAAATTGCTACCATGAAAAAACTTTCTATAATACCCTTTTCCTGCCTATTAAATTGCGTTATTAGTTCGGGACATTTTTGCCCTGTTAACAAGACAATTTATCAAAGACCCCTACCAAAAATTCCCTTACCCGCAGAGGCAATATCCATGGACTCTTACGGAAACGATGATGTATTATCAACACCAACTCAAACCACCAACATAACTACCAGTGGAATTTTCTCCACCTTCAATGGAACGAAATTAAAAGCAATTCTTTTGGTAAAATTAACATAAAATATCAATATTTTGAGGCAGTTTTACGTAATGTGAACCCTTTTGTTGTTGTAGAGGTCTGCACAACTTTCTAAACTATGGCGTGTGGTGTTAAAAGATGGCGAATTTGTGACAGGAGATGGATGGGAACTAGATATGATACAGAACTTGATAAAATTTCTAAATTTTTCGTACGTTGTCTTACAATTTGAATAAGGGCAACAATTCTATCCAATTTTTTAAATAATTAAAATGAAGATGTTGAATAAAAATTATGCTCCTACTATGAAATCCTTTATAGAATAAATATCAGAGTAGAAACACAATTCTGTATACATGAAACCGAAAATGAAGGCTGTGACCGTGGAATTGATGACGATATAAAACAAGGTAGAGTGGACATGGTCCTAGGGTATATGTACATCTTTGAAAATAGACTGGAATATCTCACGGCAACTCATTCCTTCACGAAGAGCAGGTATTTAAGTTCATATTTATCATTGATGATTATTAATATTATAGTTCTAATTGTAAGTATAGGTAATGTTGGGTAATGTTTATATGTATAGTTATAGGTATTGGTTACCAGATTTTAATAGGCAAAAATGGGTACACTATACACTCCCCAAGTTGCAGCAATAATGCAACCAATTTTAATAAATCCCTATATGTACTAATTTAGCAGTAAAATAAAATTCTTATGTCGCAAAATATGGAATAATTTTTAGAAAATATAAATAGGAATTTGTAGCATCCTTAATCTTATATTTATTTTAATCATTGCAATGTTTTAAGATCTAATTGGTATATTTTTTAATAAGAAACCACCCTAAATCAGTTTCTAATTTGTTGCACAGGAGGAGTAATTAACTTTATTCTTTTAAAATATAGAATACAGGTTATGTACTTGCAACCTCAGTACGGAGCAGTTCGTAACGTTTTCAGTAAGCCGTTTCACACAGATGCCTGGGCAATATTAAATGCGATTCTCCTTTTAGTCGTTTTCACAGGGATTATTGTTTCAAAGGTGGAAAAAGTTACTCTACACTACGAATTTAATTATTCTCAAGTATTTTCTGATATCATGGCTGCCATTCTGAGGCAAAGTAAGTTTAGTTGGTGACTTTTCAAATTGTTAAGCCACCGTTACTATTATTGGCAATATGACAGTTATAGCTTGCGCTAATAAATTGAAAATTCTGTAAACAATTTTCACTGATGACACTAATTAGAAGATCAGCACTCGACACTTACTTTACACGCTACCAAAGAATAGAGAAAAATCCCAATTAATGAATGAGGAATGTAATTAAAATGTTTCCAGGTCGTTGGGTTGGACAAACGTTTCCGCTAAGAGCAGTTATTTTAACCCTTTTGACTCTTTTTCTCCTTCTGTGGGTCTTTTACTGTGCGAATTTCATTTCTATTCTTGCCAACAGAAAGCTCCTTGTTACCTCACTAAGTGATCTATATGAGTATCACTATGACTTTGTAATCCAACCAGGACCTCTGAGCAGCTATATTTTTAATGCTGCAACCGCATTAGGATTACGCAGATTAATTAGACCTTCAACTCCAACTTCAAATCCTCTTCCCAAGAAAAATGAGACCTTGTGGAGTACCATAAAAACGAGCGAAGTCGCGTGCGTTATTTCCTACGACGAATTTATTGTTCTGAAATTTACACAGAAGATTTCCTTCGAAGAAACGTGTTTAATGTCCACCATAGTTATAGGCAAGATACCCACTAGTCATATTTACCTGAAGAGACGTTCACCCCTTTTGGAAGGTTTTAATATTGGGTAATATTTTAATAGATTTTGTTATTGTTCTGCTCTGCTATTGTGTCAACAATTATAATTATGCATTATTTATGCAATTTGCATAACAGGTCCCTGAGAGTACTAAACAGCGGATTGGTTTCTCATTATACAAATAGAATGAAAAGGCTTAGAGAGATTAAATGCTCTTCTAGTCCAATTTTGGATTTCGCCAATGTTGAAGTTTATGATCTTTTTGTAGCGTATGTCATTTTAGCATCTGGAGGACTATTAGCTATAATAATAGCCCTACTCGAAAAATTGCAAGTCTTCATCAGTTCAGCACAACATTATTCTTAAATTGTATGAAAATGTAATATTCTTATTGCTGAATGTTATTAATAAATGCACGTCTGCGTATACCTACATTATTATTATTATTGCGATATAATTGATTATGCTATGCTTGGTGCCAATTCAGGATTTACTAAATTATTAGTATAGAGGAAAAAATTACAGACGCCTAAAATGCTTAACTTGTCAAACATGGTTAGAATATTATGTTAAGTACAAAGAATTTTAGAATGTTATTGTTATCACAGTACACTACCTTAGTATTTAAATAATTTTTTCTATAGTTGACATTGCTGTATTCGACATTTATATGACACAATATTTATTTAGTTAAATATTTATTTCCTTTCTAAACAGAACCAACCATACAATACTATCGATTTATTCCTCTTATTCGGGAATTTTCATCATAATCGTCATTATGTTAACCGAGAAAGTGAAGTGAGATATGTCCATTCAAAAATTACTTAAAATACGACGACATTTACCTTTCTACTATTACTATCTACAACTACAACATACTTATTACAGTGTACAGTTATAGTGGTGATAATCTGAAATAAAAATGCAAGTGTATTAAGATGGCTATCATGTTTAGATATTGGGTTCAGATGAAAATGGAACAGTGAATTATTAACAGCTACGCAATGTCTTTGTATATTGACTATTGCTGCCTGACATATAAAATGATTTTACATTAAAATCACGAAATTAATACATTCATTTTATTCAAAATGAAAAATGCATTGAAATACATTTTTTTCAGTTAAAAAGCAAAATAGTAGTCATTGTCTCATATGAGCACGATACACGAAAAATACTTAATGATATTAAATAAAATGTGATGATCCGATGATATTTTGGTAAAGTCTTGGAAGTCTTATTAAACGAATGCAACATGCACAACCACAACTATGTGTGCCTCTGCAAGTGACTATTTAAAGCATTTCTGCTGTCACAAACTACTAAACAAAGATCACATTGATATCCTGTTCTTCTGGTATAACACTTTAATTCCGACTTGTGTGTAAAACTTATGTGTTTCGTTAAAAAGCTAGAGTGGATAAACTGAAAGTCACAAAAACTACAACTAAATGTCGTTTCGGAAACTGAGAATTTGCAATGGGATTTTCTTAATAGAGTCATGTGTTCCAAAGCTGCTGCAGGCTGGTCTTCTGCTGGAAGAGCATTAGTTGAAATTGCTACAGTTTTATTACGTAATAAAACAACCGAATCAATATCATTTGGCTTATCCTTTTCTTTGACGTTACTTGACATTATGGGCTGTTCTATACGGTGGGAAGTAACTTCATTAATAGTGGCATTATTTTCCTCGGTGGAGACAGACGCCTTGTTTTCTTCGGTAGTGATAGACGTCTTGTTTTCTTCGGTAGGGATAGACGCCTTATTTTCTTCGGTAGTGATGGACATCTTGTTTTCTTCTGTAGGGATAGACGCTTTTTCTTCGGTCGTGAAGGACATATTGTTTTCTTCTGTAGGGATAAACGCTTTATTTTCCTCGGTGGAGACAGACGCCTTGTTTGCTTCGGTAGAAACTGAGACATTGTTTTTATTTTCTTCGGAAGTTTTAAAACTACTGATTTCGTCGATAACTTTGTTTTGTAAAAGTATTTCTTTATCTGGGGCACTATCTGTATTAGGAATATTACTCTTATTTTCTTTGACTCTTTCTTCGTCGATCGGCAAAATAATTTCAGTCACGTCATCTTGCTCTCCTTCAATACTGTTACTCAAACTTTCTGCATTGGACAATGACACTGCTTCATTTATATCTGCTGGGTCGCGGATACTTCCATTTTCTAATATTTCTTTGTTGGTTATATCTGGAGCAGAATCAATTTTTTCTTTATCTTCCAGGAGTGAATTGGCAACTTCCTCGGTATCTTCGCTGGCGCTTGGCTGAGCAATTTCATCAATTTCCATTGATATGCTATTGCCTTTGGGACTAGGACTGGTCTCTTCTATTTCTATAAGGTCTATTATTTCAACAACTTCATTTTTAGTTCCGCAGTCACGGCCATCTCTTTTAGCTTTCCATAAATGTGCCAATAGTAGTTGACGGTAAGGAAAATCCTCTTTGCATTTTTTACACCGATGTGTTACTGACGGTAGTTTATGAAGCGTATTACAATGGATGGTTATTTTGTCTACAGATGTTGCCTTATAATCGCAGAAATCACATTTGAAATAAATAGTATCCCCATCGTCACAGTGCATTAGCAGTAAATGGCGCTGGAAGTAGTTACTATTGCAGGAAGAGAAAGGACATAAATGACAATCATATATTTGTTGAGGAAATGGAGTCTTCGACTCAAATTTTTTCAGTTTAGCGTTATGAACAGTTTCGTGGTGTTTTCTCAGATTTCCTTCAAAAATAGTCATGTATCCGCATGTTTTACAACGAAAAATCTTTCGAGATGGAGTTGGTCGGTAAATTCCAGGTTTCGAGATTTTCGTTTTCAAAACAGTAACAGCTTTATCCGAATCATTGTTAGGACGTCTCTTTGCAACTTTTTGAAGTAACGCTTGTCTTCTAGAAATTTCCCCGTTCACACTGAAAAGGCAAACAAAAATAAGAGCCAGATCAGAAACGACATTATCTCCCTAATATATAATGTACATATAATTCACTATGTATTATATTAAACTTCATATCATTAATAATCTTCATGCAACCTCGACCTCAATTTATCATTTTACTTCAACCACAGTATAACGAATATTCCTAACTAACACGGGAACATACCTTGAAGCATTAAATTTCAAAGGATTTTTCTTTAACTCCCTTGGTCCAGGTCCAGAAGGTTTTCTTACAGGGGCAGATGTACCCCTTCTCTCGGTTGATTGACTATTGTCTTGATAATGGCGTCTGTGAACCCGATCTCCCTTTTGAGAACTGGGCTCCGTTGATATCCGCTCCAAACAGATTGTGGGAAACTGTAATTTTCCTCCAAATATTCGCCTTTCTACTGCTTGGTGACGAATAGAAAAATACTTTTTCTTTTTAGAACACGCACAAGAGTTTCTGTGCTCGGTTAAAGAAGGCGCACTGCTAAAAAATTCTTCACAGGTACCACAAACATAAACCAGTCCTTTCCTAATAACCCTTTTCATTTTTTATTTGAAATCACGATTTTTAAGAAATAGGCCAATGTAAGTAAAATCGGTGTAATAAACAATAAATTAAAAACATATAGAGGATGGAGGAAGAAAAATAAGCTTTCAGTTTTAGTTTTGACCGGGTCACTAGTGTACTGTGCTGTATTATTGTTTACAATATTTTAATTCTGAATTCAAATCCTCTTCATATTTTAAACACATACAATGCCCCAGCTGTTTTTTTCATCAGTTTTAGTATTTTGTAAATAGCTATGGGACAATATGGCTAAATATTAATTAAACACTATTACACAGCTTGAAACCTTGATTTTTGATTTAAATACAAAATACAAAAAATCAGCACAACAAGAGAACTTCCTCTTCGTAGTTGATGCAGTACATACTAAAAAGTACTTACCGCCCCAACTACAGCGGGAGTAAAATTGAACTTGGTGGATTGTGTTACTGGAAATGCTGTATTAGTATGCCCATGCAAAGTCTAACCAGATAGAACTACTATTTATCAGCAATGCAATAATATGCAGCAGAGCAAAGAATTGCAATTTATATAAATCTGATGGAAATACTTCAGGAGCAATATAAAAAATTGGTACTTTTTTATTTGTCAGAACAAAAAGCCACTGCATTGTTCTTGTTCTAAGCATATTTTTATTCTCGTGTATTTACTTACATTTTACAATGTTTTCCTTAAATCAAGCTAACTTTGCTAACAAATGCAAGAATACCAATGAATATAATGTAGGTAGCTTGTCTTTGTCTCCTTTATGTGAATGCTGTGTCCGTCTGACTGTTTACGGCAGAACTGAAAAACAATTTGAAATATCGACTTCAATTACCTGAACAATCTCGTTGACATCAGGAATACTACTACATAATATGTATTTCTATGTTTTGCCATGGGCAAAATTCAGATTTCATGAAAATTAAATCACCACATTCTTTTTTACATTGATTACCGTAGGTTATTTTAAATCACTTTAAGCTGTATTTTTCCAAAAGGTCAGTAATACACATCCCAAAGCATTTTAAAAAAGAGAACCTTTTGTCACTAACATACCTACTACGTACCTTCCCATTCAACAGTTTACAAACAAAAATAGGAATGAATATACGCAGTTAACATATAATAACTTTTAATAACTTTTAGTATAGTAAAATGGCATTTTGGGAATTATTGTACTTACATAATGTCATATTAACAGCAACACATTTAGCAAAGTGTTAATTGCCTTAAAATCTTAATTAAATATATTGGTCTCGGCTTAATTTATAAAAAAATATTAATTGTCAGTTAAGTTCCTTCAGTTATGACAATGGCAATAGCTTTATTAGTATCAAATGTTATTGATGTTATAAGTTATACATATATAAGCTCATTAATTATAATAATAGATTCAGACATTTATAATTTTTAATATATTATAATATTATAAAAGACAATAGGTTAGGTTCAATTTCAAACCAATTTTAATTACTTAAGTAATTGTAGTTACAACTTGTAATTATTTATCCTAGGATTATGCATTCGTGTTGTATATTAGGGATCACGAGTAGTAAAATGTTAGCTTACATTTTATATATTATTACATTTTACATAGGTTGTTAAATATATATGAGATATGCAGCAAAATTCCAATTTTAGATGAGATTCCTAAACCCCGGGTGGAAGAGTGGCACACATTTGTGCAGCAAACCATCCGTTAGCTGTGAACGGGAAATCTGTGTTGCTTGTAGCGTTTGAAGTATGACGATACGATGTCCCACTGCAGGCTGTACTAGGAAATACCTCTATGCAAGAATTATAGGTGTTGATCGACCGTGGGCCTTTGCCAGACCCCAAACTATAATTTACACAGGTATGAGCTAGTGCACCACAAAGTTTTGTACCTGAAAATAAATAAAAGTTCATTAAAAACATTTGCTTGTAGAACAATAAAATAACAAGATGTATGTAAACCAATTATTGCAATTTAGAAAAACAAGTAGGTACCTGTATTAGGCATACCATATTAAAACAAAATATTATCCTAAATAATGAGAGTAGCATTGTCAATTATAAGGAAAATAAATTTGAAGACAGGGAAATGAAGGACACCAAGTAAAATTGCAGACATCAAGCTCGTTTGTTATACGATAATATTACGAAAAGAATTTTTTGTTCCATTAAAATAAATATATGTGCCTACCTTTTAGACCTTTCAGTTCATAGAAGCAGCTTAAAGCAACATCCTCTAAAGTGTTGTCCCTTTCTTTCTGAATTTTTTTGAGAAACTCTATTCTTTCGTCATTTAATTGGGAGAGCAATTTTTGAGTCAGAGTTGTGAAATTGCTACGCTCGCTGTCCATGATTTTTGTAAGTTTATCCACTTGTTCGTTAAAGGATTTTGTTAGCTCAGCAATTTTGCGAGTGTCTTCTCTTGGTGGAGGGGGAGGTGGTGGAGGAGGAGGGACGTAAACTAAACTGGCATTGTAAAATGCTTTAGCTGCGGTCGCAATCTTCTCTGACAACGGCATGTGCTCCTTTCGCAATACTTGGCTCAAAGGAATTAAAGTCATGTAGGACTGGAGCATTGTTGGTTGGTAGCGAAGGGACTCGTCCCAACTATTTAAACGTGCCATGATTCCTACGACATCAAATTTAGAAAAATCTGGAGCAGCGAGGTTATAATCTAAAAATAAATAGTATATTGTATAGAGATACATTTTTTCATTTAATTATTGAAAAATTAAGTACAGTTATATTTATTTTTATATTTTATTTTCTCTTAACCTCCTCCAGAAAACTTGAGCTTGTATTTAATATTTTGCTGAGATGTCAGTCGACTGACATCACTTGTTCTTCCGATGTACATATCGTCTACGAAGCGGAATAGAAACTTTAGTGTTTTCCCCATAGCGTCCCGGATTTTGTCCGCATTCACGGTCTCATTTGGTTGTATGATATTTTGCAAGTGAACTTCAATCGCTCCACCCCCAAATGCAGATTGAACTACGTGAGTTCCATATTTAGAAAAGAAAGCTGTCCACGATGCTACATTTGAATGATCTGTTTGGTTAAAATCTCCAATTTGACTAATTTCATTGAGAAATTCTGTTTTCAATGGAGGACTGTCGTGCAAAACAATTTCAAATAATTTGTGCTCTCGCAGTGCAGTTAGTTTAAACTCTTCTGTTTGATTTTCTGGTAGAATATTAAATCCTGTGCGAAGGGAACCGTACAACATATCTGAATTGATGGGATCCCCTCCAACGCCCAAGTTCCGCAGTCTGTCTTGCAAATATTCCTTTTTGTCTTCATAAAGATAGAAAACTTGTCTGGGTTTATTAACCATCTTTAAAGACACGGTGTTCGGTATCAAGTAGCCAATATCAGAGGTCTTCTTTGCATCGTGTTGAAAGGGAGAAATATCCAGCACAGCGTCCTTCAGAAGATCGTAGCAGTTTCCGACTAATATGGGTGTGGCCATCTCTGGTGTTTTGATTCCTAGAGCGTTTTCAAGTACTGTCATTGTCACGTTTGTGTTTCGGACACCTTTCAATATTTTCAATATATCAACAGTTGACCTTGGAACATCACTCAGAGTGAAGATATTTCGGACGTTTAAACTACGCTGCAACAGGCCAAGTGAGTTTTTGAGATCTGTACCCTTGAAATCTGCGGAGAGGGAGTCGTATGCCATTTTGGTTAAATTAGAGACTTCCGTCGTGGAACTGTCAATGTCCGCAGCATTCAAAATATTGAAGAAATAATCAACTCTGCTGGAATTCATTGTATGCAGTGGGGTCCTCTCTTCGTATATTTTCATATGTTCTGGTCGCTTGAATGCATTTCGAATGATTGCTTCCCCAATTGGGTCCCCGCCACTTGTAGTTACCTCCTGAATTTTTTTGAACAAATTCTGAGGATAATACTGGAAAAATAATAAATAATATACTTATTATTTAAAATCATATTTAAAATTGCGTAAGAACATAATAGTATAGTGGTCTGGACTGGACACTTAAATTATGTGACTTACATCTCCATTTGGGAGTAAATAAAATCCGTTGACCATTGGAAGTTCTTGATCAACTGGTTCGTTCTCTGCCACACAAATGGAAATTGGTTTCGGGAGCAGAGTAAATTCTTCGATGGTATCTCGGAAACTATTAATCTTTGACCATGGGTTTCTGGCTATGCTTTTTCGGACGCTCATATAATGGGTAAAAACGAATATGGCATTGGAGAAACGACCGTCGAAAAGCTTTTCTTTTAGCAAATCAATTCCTCGAAGAGTTTTCACGAAGTTTGACGCTTTCCCCTTAGATCGGTTATCGTGGAATCGGCCGAATATCAATACAACATTTGGAATTTTGTTATGAAGGTCTTTGTGCTTGATGAAAAAATCTTCCAGAGTAGCTAAAAATTTAGCATCATTTTCCAAACCATCAGTATCACCCAGTCCAGGAGTGTCGATTATAACTAATTCGGAATTTTTAATTCCTAACTCTTCGACTGGAACGGGAATATGGTATTCATGGATCAATTTTGTTGTCGATTTGAAACTCCCCACTTCTGCCACGGTTGCGTTGTCAAATAAAAAGTTTATCTGTAATATAAAATAAGGAGCTAAGATAAGTAATTACAAATTAAAGACATATTTATTCGGTTTTGAGTAAATTAAAGTTACCGTTGCTGATTTCCCAGATCCAGTCATACCTATTTCAAAATGAATTCTCCCTTAAATTATGGTTAAAGAAATTTTTGCAAGAATGATTCATAAATATGCATTTTTTTCGTTTTTACTTTACCAACAACTAGAATATAGGCATTTCGTGCGCTTCTTCGGTTTCGGAGTGACGTCAAAGAGGCTAGCAAACCTTTGTGTCTTGTGTGATTTAGTTCTAATTCAATTACATCATCGGATACCAAAGGAACATCTAGCATAGCGAGTTCTGTACATAAAAGTCTTTAATGAAAATCGATTGGACAATTAATCATAAATCAAATCTCTTTCAGAATGACAACTTTCAATTATTATTATTTTGAATAAATAATGTGTATGTTAGTTTATATACACACTTTTCTTATCTTTGTCCTGCTGGTTATCCTTATTCGTCTCATTGCTGACCACATTGTCGCACTTGCACATATACGATCCAATTACCGATTTCCAATTCTACAGGCATTGATTAAATATTTAATCTACTTTTAAAAATAAATATGGAATTTGGTTGGCACTTTTAGCTTATCCCATTTAATCTTAGTCAATTAAATATAAAAGAATATATTTACTCACGTCATAAGATCCAGCTTCCAGGAATTGCGCTTCCCCTTCAAAATCCAAATCATCGTATACGGTGAAGTTGCATCCTTTTTTCACAACTAAAGATTTTATGTTTTTCCCAAATGATCCACCAACGTATCGATTGTCGCCTTTTTTTAAAGTCAGGAATATATTTTTGCATGTAGCACATCCCGTCTCAATAAATGCTCTTCCGCATTCTCTTCGTTTTAACCTGACAGATCCGCATTTAGGCTCCGAACATTCAGGCTAATTGCAATAAAAATTATATTATCATACTTGGTTTAATGATAGTGTAATTATTGTTGATATTTTTGGTGAAATTTACTTAGTCATATGGTAATATCGGTAATATTTAGTAATGGGCAATTAAGATTTATTATAAATTCGCACCTGCTCACAAGCGCATCCAACCGAAACAATTTTTTTACTCCAAACCTAAATTACATTATTAAAGAGTATTCAATATATGTATTATAAATTATATTTTACGTAGGAATCTTTATTGCGTATTTGAAATTTTCAGTTATTATTGGCTAATAATAAGTTGAACTTACTTTCGGTAATTCGGCAACACTGTTTTTAAACGACATGCATTCTCCAGCAAACAAAGTTTCATTGCAGACACGAAGGGAACAATGTTGATCCACTTGTAGGGATTTGACTTTGTTTTTCCAGTTGGCACTTTTCCGGCTTTCTTGATCCTGTTGAGACAGTTCTCCATTTGTAATTTGCACGGACACCAAATCTGGAAATACCTGTGTGTTCTCCACAATCAAGAGAGATCCATTGCTATTTGGTTCCGTGTACAAAATACCACAGCTTTCTTTGTTTTCGTCCAGTACCCAACTTGTAACGGAAATTAACTTCAGAATAAACACGAATAGATACTTCCCGTTCATTTTTACGTTTACAGCTGCCTTTCTTTGTATACTATGCCTGCTACCTGAAAAATGGAAACAATGTTTTTCAAAACATTTGAAATATTAGTAACCTCATTAAAGGAATAAAATAATATACCTATTGAATAACTAATGCTCTGGGTTCGTGTGGACGACGAGAATTCACGCAAATTCAATCTCTTTAGTTAAGACTATGATTTTGCAATGCTTGATATTTATAGCACAATGTACACTAGAAAGAAGAGTATTATTCATGGCCACATATCATCGTAGTGAGTTATTTGTGTATGCACGAGATATTTTAAGATATCTTATTGACTTCTCAGAAAGGTCGTAACAACTAAAAGTGTGTACGTGGAGTAATGTATTTACATGCATTGAAGAAGATATAAAAATTGCTAATACATCATAATATCAACTTTCAAATTGTAATAGCTAAACTGAATCAAGTATTACTACATGCGATTTAATATTCGATTAAATATTATTTTGCATACATAATCCCACATCTGTCCACTGTATGCTTTTTTAATATTTTCTTTATATTTTAATAGTGTAAGTGTTGCAGGTAGTGGGGAAAGTCAGGCATTAATACTACACCCTGAGAAAGGGTCGGCTATAACGTTAATGCCTAATCTTTAAGCAAACAGCCTAACGTTAATGTCTACTCTTTTTCATTCAATTTCAACATGTTTGGGAGCAGTATTAAAATTTCATAATACATACACTAATTTTTAAACAATATTTCTAAGTAAATTGAATATACATAATCTTCAATTACTGCCCAAATAGAATTTCATAAGTAAAAAAGTTAGGGGCTTATGAAATAAAGTATTGTTCTCTGGAAACATTCATTATCTTTAGCATGAATATCTAATGATTTGCCATCTACATAATATTTGCCATTTTAAGTCCTTTAAGATGATTTGTGTGACATTTTCTCCAATCTCCGGCATTAAGAGTAGGCATTAACGTCGTAGCCGACCCTTTCTCAGGCAGCAATCTTAATGCCTCCTAGGCATTATCGTTAATGCCTGATTTTCCGGACTTCCTGTAGCATATGTAAGGTTAGTAAGGGAAAGGGTATAGTTAAATATGAAGATCATCTTACTACGATACGAACTAATTACGTATGTTATTACATTTTATACATTTATCGTCACTTCTCCAGAAATCCAAAATCGCAATGCGAATACGACCTACAGATTTAGCGAGTAGTCATGATTTGTGATTACTAAGTAATCGAGATCACGTTTAGTACTTAAAAACAACATCAGCAAGACTTTATTCACTGACTTGCTAACCTCTAGATGAAAATAATCAATTCATTCCTAATTCATTTGTATGAGAGCATATTGCATTATATCTAATTACCTCTCTGTACTCCGTACTAACTCTCTACTTCAGTTTAGAATTAATAATAATAATTTCAGGAATTCATACGTATTTGTATTATAAATACGTCCTTGTGTGAATGCCTATCTAAATAATGTTATCTATTTGTTAACCTTATATGGATGGATAAATGCGTATGAATTTTCCGAATTATATGAATTGCTATATTATTTAATGTTTAATTTTATAAAATAGGCCCAATACTTCCCAAATTCCAACTGAATATACTATCGTAATTGTTGCTTTGAAAATAGGCATTCTTTTTTGAATGAATTCCCATTTATTTGATTCAATATTTATATAGAAGACAACTGCAATTGAATACATTGATAAATCCAAATGGCACAGACAAGCTTTAGTATGCTAATAAATGTATATTATTTATATAAAAATCAGTTATTTGGTTGAGCACCGAAGAAACTAATATTAAGGAAGAGGTTTTAATTCCCAATCGACACCGACGCGTGAATTATTTTTAACATCATTAAAACTTAAAATTACTATTCTGTAAATAAGGACCTACAGTCTACAGTATGTAATATATTGAGTATTATATTAAACGTAATAAGTCAACATTGCCTTACTTAACTACATTTATATTTTTGTTATACAACTCCTCCCAGTAGTAATGGTAGCACATTAGATATTATGCATAATAATAATAATTGATGTAAATTCATGTTATAATACAATTAAAAGAATACTTAAAACTTCTTAGGTAATATCATTCACTGTGTAATCACATTTACAAGAAGATTTTGATTCGACTTGTCTTATTGTAGTACACTATACTAAGTTACACATAGTCGAAGAAATGTACATGACATACATATATAAATATAGAGGGAGCTTAATTTAATAAACTTGTATGTATCTGACCTTGCAGCTGCTATGCTGTATTGAAATGACAAATAATTGAGGTTGAGACAGAAAAGTAGTCTTACAGACAGTCCACTTCCTTAAAACGTCTCTCGTTTATATTTTGTTTTTGCCAAGATGTTTCGGAATTGCTATACATTTCGCATTTTATTCATCTTCCTAGTTCCATTTTGTTTCGGTAAGTGAAAATATACATTATACTACCATATTATTATTATTCCCTTGTAATCCCCTTTGCTTAATAAAACTACCGGTATGGAATTGTTTTACTTCTTACTTACAATTATGTAACCATTCTAAGAATATTGGATGATTTGCATTTATAGAATATACATTTTATATAAGATGTGATTAAATTGATAGCACTTTGCCGTTTTTTCAGCGAATTCCGCCGAAAGCCATATATCTGGCAGGAAAAGTTTAGATATATTGTTTCTTGGACCATCCGGGGCTGGAAAATCAGCTACGGTAAGTTTCCTTTTACTGTACTTTACTTAATACGTGTAAATATTTTTGTGCGTGCAGAAATAAATGCATACCGTAAAAACCGAAATGTTCCCCAGGTGGAAATAAGTTCTCCCTGTGAGTCATCCTATAGTGATACAAGGGTATACCCCCCAGTAGCTATTCCCCAGGGGAAAATTTCGATTTTACGGCTACTGTGCAGTAGGCAGTGAACCTTTTAGGCCATGTATGTAAATAATTACTAATATTTTGTAATTACTATAATAATATTTATATTTACTATTTACTTGGCTGTGATGTGGACTGCGTTTTCAGATTAACACGTTATTGGGGAGAGAGGTCGCCGAGGTCAGAGCTAAAACAAAAGAAGTCATTCCAACTAAGACCATCGTTGAGTACACTTTGTCAGGAGAAAACGAGGACGATGATCCAGAAAATTCGGAGGACCCGGGGTCGTCAGACAATGATTATTCTGTGAGATTTATTGACACGCCTGGAATTGGATCTATTAAAGGGTAACTTTTATGTTCAGTCTCATTATATTCAGATATCATTTAAAAACCCATTCAAAGGACAATTAATTAACGTGCTTATGGCTGCTGTTGACTTAGCATCACATATAGACGTATTTATTGTATTTGGAAAATTGATTCCATTCTGTAACTATTTGTACATTACTCATACATATTGCATTCATATATGTTTTTGAGCGTTAAAAAAATTGCCCTGATGCAAATATGTATTCAAAATTGTACTACTAATAGAATCAGTATCAGTAACACGTTATATTACACATGCATTATTTTTGAACTACTTATATTTTTATTTATCAAGGAATTACATTTTACGTCTAAATTGTGTACCGTAAATTAATTAGCGAACTGTTTGCAGAGTTGTCCATGAATCCCGAGTACTGGCAACAATACGAAAATATCTTAGGGAGAGAGAATCACCGCCATCTGTTATTTTGATATTTTCAAAATTTGACGATAATCGCGTCGAAGGTGAACATTCCAATTTTGTCAAGATGTTAAAGAAATACAACGATTTGGAAAATGTGTACACCAGACCAGACACGCCCATTCCTCCAATCATATTCGTATTTACACACTTTCTTGGAGTAACCAAAAAAGAACAACGGAATCCCAAACCAAAAATTTCGACATTCAGTGATATCATTCAGAATTATACAACCTTTCCTCATCCAATCGTTATAAGCCTTGCCGAAAATGAAGCTGAAGATGAGGAACTGGATTTCGATGAGGATTTAGGCTCACATAAATTGCCCAACAAAGAATTCTATCCGGAGAATTTAATAAACAAAATTCTGGATGCAGTGTCCAATAGCAGTACTACTTCCGAGATGAATGCCTATAAAAATATATTGAAAAATAGAAGAGATCTTAATTATGAGACTACAATTCCTCTACGAGTTCTTACTACCGATGAAATATCTACCGATGAATTGGAAAACGATTTACAGGACAAGTTGAAACATTTACAGTTGCAAAAATCAGGACAATCGCAGACGTCAACTACAGAAGGTTCGCAACAATCTTATGAGACTGAGACTTCAACTCCTACGGAGCCACAGCCTGATGATATTACTGCTGCTACTGCTACTGACACTGACATAACTACAATGGGGACGATAACAGAATCAGAATTGGAAACTACCCCAAGGTACCCTTCAGATGATATTGCTGAAATTTCAAACGAGTTGTCCGAGTGTGGGGATAATGATGAACTGGATGAATCAGATTCGGAATTGTTGCAGAAAATTTTAACGGATAGAAATTTGAAGGAAATGTCACAATTGCCCAAAAACAGGGAAGAAATCATCAGATTTTTTAAAGATGTGCCTCTGAGCGAAAAATTAGTTAATGTTTTTGAAAGATGTTTATTTGTATCAATTCCTGAGCTTGATTTTGACGATATTATAGTTGGGCACGGTTATGATATTCTAAAGAACCTGCCTTTAGGTAATACTCCTTTTGAAATTAAAAAGTTGAAGTATTCTGAATTAGGATTTAAAATTCCAGAATGGATAAGCAATGCGAATATAGACCAGGAAGAACTTGTCCTCCAAAACTATTTTAGCAATCGAGGAGACTTTTTAAATGCTAGACTTAGAAACCTGAGCTTGGATAATTCACAAGCAAATATCAATGCCAACGAGTACGAGCCCAAGTTCACGACAGGAAATAATATTTTTGAGATGTGGACTAACGAAGAATCTGTCAAAATTACTACATTAAGAGAATATCGCCTATTCAGCTGGACATTGAAAGATAACACGATTTTCAATGATGATTTTCTGGAGACAATTGCGGAACTGCCTGAATTAGACGTTCATAATAAGGCTTCCGTGAACGAGTGGACTAGTTTATTCGAAACTTATGGCACACACATCGTGTCTTTTGCCTACGGAGGAGGCTCATTGGAAACTCACAATTTTATCAAGCGTGCAGATATTGATGAAATGATTTCCAGACACGATTTACTTAATCCCGCTGGGTCAATTTCTGTTCCTGACCCAACTAACAATTTTACTAGTCAAGGAGAGCTTACAACAACTAATCAGGACAAACTGAAATTTAATGGTGGCCAGTACAAATACCGTTACGTAAATTTATACAGCCCTGAAACTAACGATTCGGTATTGCCTGTCTATAATACTTGGCATCAGTCCCTCTCAACCAGTCCAATAATTTTAGAAACTAATTTGAAGCTCACCCCATTGAGTCAAATCATAAATGGCGAATATCCAAAGATCTCCCAAGAGATGGACAGGGCAGCTAAATTATATTTAGCTGGGTCTTTGATATATACTCGGTACTCAGAATCTACAACCCTTGCCCAGGAACTTCAGAAAACAATGGTAACGACACTACCACCCATTTTAATAGAAAGAACGCCAGAAGAAATAATGACAACTAAATATCTTCCAAAAACAACGCAAAATCCGTTTCCCTATGAATATAATTCTGTGACGGCATCGAGATATTATGACAATGACGAGTATGATACCAGATTTCCAGTTACAACATTACCCAAGCCACTGACAACACCTTTCACTCCACCCCAACCAATTACAGAAAAGGCAGCTCCACCTCGCAAGATAACTCCCAAGACTCCTCAAGAACTTATATTTCAATCTCAAGTAGATACAATTAAAAAAATTGTCTTGACTGTAAAGCGTACCTGTATCGTGAGCTTGGACCATTTGAAAATTTCCACAGAGTCACACAGTAGCTTGCTGATTTCAATTTTTGGCTATTTAAATGGGCTTATTCATGTCGTAGACAATTCCGAAATATTTTGCAGGAATAGAAACACTTATAGCGAATTGCTTATTAAGATAAAACATACTATTCTTAACGAGCAATTATCGAACGAGAATTTAAGAGAGATTTATGCAGCTATTGAGTTTTCATTCTCAGATTCACCTGCCTTTCAGTGTCAAAGACGTGTAAGCCTATCTCACACATCAGAATTCCAGGGGTCTAACATTGGCCACGGATACAATGTCCTCACCGCTGTAGATATTCCTAAAACACCATTTGATACTCTAAATGAACATATTAGTTGCGACAACGTTTATTCCCCAGATGCAACCACTTCAGTTGACTACACTTACAAAACATTTGCTAATATTCATAGTTACTCCTACAATTTCAGACAAGAGTTTCAAAAACAATCGCCAGGGGAAACTTTGCTCGATATAATCAATTTTAAAAATCCATTTCCACCAGGTATAAATTTCAAACATTGTAGCTTCCCCTACATTTCTTGGCTGGAAGAACATAAAACGTTTTCTGTTAGACTGTCCACTAAAAATATAACCCTAAATTCGGAGTTCATCGAAAGCGTCCACCGACTTCGCCAAGTCCAGGATTTTCAACGCCCTACATGCTTAGCAAAAACTACGGCTAACAAATGGAAAGAGTTGTTCAACAATTATGGAACTCATATCATTCAGTATTCTAATGTTGGAGGGGCTTTAAAAATCACACCAAATTTTATAATATGGGATAAACACTTGCAATATGTTAAGGCAGACAATGCAGTCCAAATACTTACGAAAATTAATAGAGATCATTTAGGATTCTGTGCACATGGGGGAAATACCACTGCTTTAAATGAATCGGGACTCAACAAAAATTCCATAGCTCTATGGAAAAACTCTCTTTACAGTAACCCAGAATTGCTCCAATCAAATCTTGCATTAGTCCCCATAATTGATTATGTTAAACTTTTAAGACCGGATCTAACAGCGACTGCAGATATTATTATGAAGTCGGTCTATGCGTGCCACTTTACATCTCCCTGGTGTTTCCAACAAGAATAATACTTCAGTGATTCTATATGAGTTTTTATAAGTATTTAAATATGTTATATGTAAATGCATAGATGTAATTATTATCAGAACGTTGCGTTATTTGGATTTGATAGATCACAAAAATCGAATTGCTGGCGTAATGTAAATATATAACAGCTTAAACAGTCAATAAATGTTTAATATTGGTATGCATCCATTTAATTAAAAAATTAATGTCTTTGATTACTTATAATATAATATTAGAAAACTCATACTAATGCCAACATTGCGAACAAAAATGTTTAATCCAACATAATATTATTATATTATGTATCAGAATTAGTAAATCATAGAATGGGAAAACTACCTATTAACTAAGAAGCAGCTTTGTCAAGAAATATTTAGCATAAAATGCAACACATTAATTCATCCCTATACTCACCAAACATACATCTACCAAGCGATTCCTGCCCACCATACATGTACTAATAGGTGGGGAATGGGGATTGCGGATTAACTGGCAGACAACACGTTGAGATTTGGCAAACAAATCCTTTTTTTCTTTTCGTGGAAAGTTGCCGACAGGTTGTGACAAAGGCAGATATAAGTTGAATGTGAATGTGATATCGAATAACTTAAAAATACTACTCATATGATTCCTGATTCCTGTAGTACTCAGTCAAACCAAAAACTCCAATTTGAATATCCTTTTACAACCATTAAGCAATATTCAAATTTTTGTTAAGAACACTTTATTTAAAAAAATATATATTTAATTTATTGTTCAGATATTAATATTTATTTAATTTAGTTTATGTTTGGCATTGTATAACTGAACTGAACCTATTCACATTTCACATCAACATTTAATAATACTATTATCTTGTACATATGTGTTACATAAATTGCATAAATATAATATTTGCATTGCTAGTCTTTGCTTGTTCGCATAACACAATGAAACATCTGCTATTTGTAAATTTTTCTTTTTCTTTGACACTTTCAACATTCGTTGCGGGTTTTATGGAGACTTGAGATTGGCAGGATTGTTAAAAGCCAAAGGGCAATATTTGTATGTCAGCACGATTACTATAGCCAATGTAAATATGCCGTAGGAACAGAGCATTAAAAGGCAAAGAGCCCCTGTGCCTAGACAGACGTTTATACGTTTTTCGAATTTTAACAAAAGCTAAAAAATGGGAGTTGAAATATACATAGGGAATTTTTAATTGGTTTGATATGTTAATCTTTTCTGTTAAGAAGTTCTAAGATTTCCTTTTTAGTGGTTGCAAATTCCAAAAACTCAAGAACTAAAATTTCATGGCAAAAATTTAAAATAATAGAATAGTAAAATAGATTATACTATTGCAGTCAGCAAAATTCAATTTTGTCACGGCTTCGTTACTGTAACTATACCTATTCTCTTGATCGGGTCTCTTGATCGTGTCTGTCGTTTCCAATTGTTCATAAGTATTCTGGAATTGATCGTGTTTATGAATTAGTAGATCACATATACAGTTAAATTATTTAATTTACAGTCCACAAGTTCAAGGACAAAATCGGTCCCCAATGATATTTTAATTGTGTATAACGTAAATAAATAAATAATGTATAAAGTCAAATGTGTTACATATTATAGGCAGTAGAAGCCAACAGCTCCCGATTCCCGATTACAATTAGTAATATATCTACATTTTCGACCAGTTTCTTGTCAATAGATAGAATAAATTACTTATTTTTTCATAAAGTGTATAATTCCTTACATTAGTAATCACAGTCTGGTTTGAGTCAGTGAGTGAAGAAGGTGCAATTTAACTAGATTTTCTCAAAATGTACTATAAATGCGCTGTTTTATTTGCTGTTGTTCTGTATATGGGCAAAACCCATGCAGGACTTTTTAGCAGTTCGCCAGCTGCTGCTACATTACGTAATCCATTAATCTAACACTACTATTCAATATACAATATTAACCCAAACGATTTCCTTCGTTGGATCATTTTGTAATAAATAAATCAATAAGTGTAATAATTGTCTATTCAGGTAAATACAATGTAGACCCAAAAAGTGTAACAGTTTCCGGCATCTCTTCCGGTGGGGCAATGGCAGTCCAATTTCATTTTGCAAATTCTAAAACAATTAAGGGCTCTGGAGTTTTTTCTGGAGGTTTGTGGAATTTTTGATTGTTATAGACATAATTACAGGATTATTTTTAAAGCAAAATTTTGTTTTTAGGTGTCTATGCCTGTGCGTATTTGAATCCGATAAACGCTGCATCTTGTATGCTTGCTCCGGATTTAATTGATATTCCAAATCTTATTAATAAAACCGATTCGTTAGCAAGTAAAGGAATGATTGATCCACTTGCTAACCTTGGCGGATCAAAAGTTTACATCTTCCATGGATTAAATGATCAAGTTGTGAAACAAGGTATAGTGCCGAACGAGACGGATTGGCATGATTTTGGTGGACATTTTTATGTATAGGTTACGCATAAATGCTAATAACTTGTGTTTAGGTGGCGGCATTAAATTAGCACAAATGTATGAACATTATGGTGCTGACGTTTTGGCAAAATTTGACTCGCCTGCTAATCATGGACAAGTAAATTTGTTTGTCCACACTATCTTTTCACAAATTAGTTTTCCGCTATAGTTTTCATACTTATTTATAAAAAGAGGCTAATAAAACAATAATTTATTATGTAGCCTGTGGATGGAAATGGATACGGAGGGCCATGTGAGACATTAA
>JAQFYC010003228.1:0-21632 GCA_034694165.1 Tomocerus mixtus | reverse complement strand
TTCAGGACGATATAGGCGTCCGGACTCCAACATATCCAAAATTTCTGCTGGGGATGAAGGCAAAAGGTTTATTTTCAACTCACATAATGTACCTTTATTTATTAGCAATGTAACTGATTCATTCTGTCCTGACTTTTCTATGCGCCACGGCTGTGAGAGTTGATTTGCAATAAGAAAATCCTCTGTCTCCATATTTTCATGGAATTCATTATAATTATAAAATTTGAGGTGAAAGTCGCAGTTTCGGTATTCCTCCAGTATTATTGGAAATTGAGGATTTCCTCTTGTAAGTGAACAATGTGAAAGGAGTTCAAAGAAACAAAAGTATTGTATTTTCTTCAAATTGTGCATACTTGCAATATTTAAAATATTCTTGATCGATGATTTTGATGATGATGATGATTTTTTGGTACAGTGAAGAACTATTTGAAATACAGGCGTAATGTGACCTATAATTGAAATGAAGAATTGTAAAACAACATTACTTACTCTAAAACTAGGTTGTTTGATACAATATAGTATTCGCTCAATTAAAATTATGATACATAATACGATATTGTTTAATCTTTCTCAAAAATCTGTGCCCCATGGGAAATATAGCGTCTACTGTACTTCAGTGGAAAAACTTTGTGGAACAGATACAATAATAGCAGCATACGTTATAACGTGGTAAATTGATCGAGCAAGGCGGTTGTCTCCATTAGTGGAATTAGACATCAATTATATTAATACTACCAATCACCCTAATTCAAAATTCGTACAGTGTTTAGTGTATCTATACGTAACGTATAATACTATGTATAAACTCCAACTTTCATTACCACTTTGCTATTATCCTAATTACTGAAGTAGAATGGGTATGTCGTTAAAATTACGTAAAATTGCGTGTTGTGATCCACCGAGAAACATTTAATTATGGATTTGCTTACTTGGTCAAGGTAGTCAATTTTTTATTGCTACTTATATTACTACTTATTTGGAAGTCTATATTTAAAAGGTTATGTGAACTACAGAGTCTGTAAACAATCTGCTGAAGCAGAATCATGATGCCTCTTAATTTATTATAATGATTCTCAGTTTATTGTTAAATAGTGTACATACATTAAGGATGGCCTCTGCCCGTAGTCAATTATTCATCATCTATCTTATAAAATTATTGGTGGATATGACTCTACTAGGAAAATAGACAGAAGAATAATTACTCTGGTTAGAATCAGTTTACATGGGATATGACATTATACACCGCGAAAAACACCACACCGCGAATTTGTATTTTTGGGAAATTAGTCGGGTTTTGAATTTTTAAAACATAACCTAATTAAAAACAGTCAAATCTCGTTGTTTTTTTGCAAAAAAGGGGCTATACTCCAAACGGGGGCGTCCGCGGTGTATATTTCACATCCGGTTTACATTAACTCTGCAATCTCAGACTTACTAATACTGGTATGTAATATTTTACATATTGATATGGATAATACGAATGGGATCTTATCTGTATATTAATCATATTTATCAATACTATAATGCTTAAGTTCTAGATCTACTAAACGTTAAAGCAGGTAAAAATTTCTGTGTTATGGGCTTAAGAAGTATGCGGCTCTGACCAATGTCTTACTGTGCAACATGATAATTTCTATCGTGAATCGCCATTTCCCCTTGGGAGTTTGTAAGGATCCTAAATTAAGGCGAACCAATTTTTCTCCTGTTTCTAAAAGCGAAATTGCTATCTCATTATCCAATGCAGAGGTGGATACTGAGAATACAGATGACATTATTTTGAAAAATTAAATATTTTGAAAACAGATGTACTGAATGTATTGATTTTATGTACATACTGGGTGACAGTTAAACTAATAATTAAATAAAAATATAATGGTAAGATACATACATATTGTAAATATGTGACTGGTATTACATGAAATAAGTCACTAAATATATAAAAATAATTAGAAAAACTAGGCACTGTTCCATTTGAGGTTGAGCGAAACAATAGCAACAACAAATAGGTTACTATAATTTAATTTATATCTTTTGTGTTAAACTGTTTAGTCTTCATCTCCGTCGTCACGTCGAGCACGTTTGTATCATTTTCTTTCAGTAAACAACGGTCGAAGTACCCTAGAGAGCAAGGGGACACGTAAATTATTATTATTTTGATACAACAATACAGTACATATATGTGAAAATTTAAATTTCAAATGAAAATCAGATGACAATCTCAAAAAGGAATACTTAAATAAGTCGTAAATCATTTACCGCTCTATTTCGCATCTTTTGAGTGATGTAATTATTTACATTAGGGACGACGTGTTTTGAAGATACGCTTTGAAGAAATGTGTGCACTAGATCTAAACAATCAAAAATTGGTTTAAGATATGCTTATCTTAATAATTATGTATTAGAAATGAAATACACTTATGAAATAGTGCATGAAATATTAGCAACTCCAGTTAAACACTGCGAGATAATTTATAAAAATACCTTCGTAAGCCATTGTAGCTATGTTTTCTTCCCAATTTAACTTTCTAGATAGCGTTTCCCTCCAAGTAAATGACCCGTTGTCAGATACAGTGTGGAGATTTTGGTGAGACGTTCTACTTGCCAATTTTGAAAAACAGTCTGATTCCGAAACCGCTTCGACCCATTTGGCAAATAATTTTAGTGGTGGTTTATTTAATACTGAATTGATTTCTAAAATACAGCCTTGCATTGGTGCGTGTTCAGAATTGTAGAAAAACGGAAAATTGACCCTGAAAATAAAGAGATAGGAGCATATATAATTAGTATCACTTCAATACACAATCCATTGTTTTTACTACTGCTAGTAAATAGTTATTGAAAGTAAACAAAAATGCTTACGTGATGAAAATATATGCATCATATTCTGAAACTAGCATACTCTCCGAGGTCATAATTGCCAGAATACATAAGTCTTCGCAAGTGAAATGCAGTGAGCTAGGATGTGTGAAATTAAGTGTAGGCGTATATGTCTCATAATTTGCATGTACACTGATATTATTTCTCATTGGCAACACTTGCACTTTCTGATTTATATTTGTAGTATTTGCAACAGACGGTGAATCATTTCTTTTCTTGCTCAACACCGGCTGTGGGGTCAAAATTTTATGTTCTAATACCTTTTTGAAGGAATACAATTTATCTGCATTGACATGGAAAACAGTATTTAAGTATGTGTCAATAGTTTAGCATTAATTACCTAGGTATATCATATACTAAGTACGGTAAGTATTTAGTATTTCATACGTTACATATTATTAGTAATTGATTAGCGGAATATGCAGTTAATTTATTGTACCTGGAAATGCCATGGAGTTCATAACTTCTGTGGTACCGAGATGGTTATGAATTACTTCTAAATCTCTTATAACATCTCCAACAAATGAGTAAACCGTGTCAGTTCTGTCTGGAGCTGTATCTTCTATCGTTAGTTGAAGTGACTTAGAAAAACATTTTTTACGTAATGTAATTCTCTCTACTTGGCTTTTCCAAGCCGTTTTCACATTATCTTTACCTTTAAAGGCAGGAAAGTTTTCTCTGCAAATGGATGTAATGTAGAGCGTTAGAAGAAAACTTTTAGAAAAGCATTAAAATTTCTTTAAGTGTTTTGCTACTTACCTAAAAAATTCAAATATTTGTTCGATAGTTGGCTCCTGACTATCGTGACACAATATTGCTAGAATGCACAGCTGTTCATATGTAAGAGGCGGCTTAGGCCATTCTTGATTTTCTAACAATAATTGGGGCTGTGGCTCGCAGGAGACTGTAATATCTTCCGATTCTGTAGAACCGCAATAATTTTGTATTTTAAATGTTCCGTCTTCCTCCCAGGGCTCAAATTTGACAGTACTTTCCTCCTCAAGAAATGGCAAATTTTTGGCTTCTATTTCAACGAACTCTGACTGCATCTCGAAGTCACTATGTGTAACAGGATTTGTTGTATGGGTATCTAGATGATCATAGGCAAGTGAATAAGACTCTACGACATGTGGGTTCATTTCAGCAGTATTTTCTGTTAGAAATTCACGTCGATTCCGTGTACTTGCTTTGCTATGGCCAGGATGCTCCGCTGACGCTGTCACATAATTTTGGGCGTTCGGTAATCTAAAACAACTATTCAAGAATCATCAATATATGTCAGGTCAGTCCATGATCTAATCCAAAATATTTCATTAAATAAATTGTTTGGTACGAAAACTGTTACCTTGGACTTAAATTGGAACTCCTCGATGTAATTCTTTTTTTCGCTACACCCGATGGTTTATTATTTATCTGGTCAAGTTTGGATTTGTCATTTCTTCTTCCATCAGGTGGTTTATCCAGCAATGATCCCCAGATTTTGGAGGTACTTTCCTCATGTAAAAAATTGGGTGTTTCATTAACAGCAGTTTGTTGACTTTTGCCCTCTATTTTAGCTACTGGCACAATGGTAGTGCATTTCTTCAGTTTAACCACCGGACAGAGATCTATAATTATGAATTAACAATGGCGTAAGGTGTCTAACTCTACAATGTTAAACTTAAAAGTGTTATGTAATTATTCTATTAAGAAACGAATAAATAGTTAGACAAAAGTAAAAAGTCAATATTGTTGAACAATGGGGGCTAAATTTATATATATAACATAAAAATGTGATAACAAAGGTCACATTATATTTTTAACAAACCTCTGGTAACTATATCCCGAAACCATTTTACACTTTTGTTAAGCTCATATTGTTGTTTGCTTTGGATAAGTTGACTTTTAATTTCAATTTCTTTCTTTTTAATACTTCGTAGAATAGTCTGTAGGCATTCTTGTAGTTGCTCCAATTCTTGAACTGTGTCCACACATTTGATACAAAAGTCAAATTCTTCTTCTGAAATACTTAAGTGTCTTTTTTCTGACAAAGGAACCATCTGGTTGATCAGAAACTTCATATATGTTGCTCCGTTTTCTGCAGAAAGATTAGAAACGTTGGTACAAATTACGCAGTTTCGCAGTTTTACTTTTTTCAGAGGTGGACCCTCCATTATTTACCGTCGAGAGCCACGAAACAGACTTTACTTATCAACACCTAATGACTAAAATTATTATTTCTTATGCTAACAGCTAATATAAATATATTGAACACATTATCTCAAAATTATCTCCAAATCTAAATCATGACTGACATCCCCACAGATTTGTCAGTTTGTTGTTTTTTATTTGTAAACATTTCCCTATAAAATGAAATCTAAAACTAGCGCTAGGGTGCTGCGGACTTTTTCCCTGCTGCTGCATTTGAGATTCTGAAGTTTCCACACTCTCATCTTGCCCCTGTTGGATTTTTCTTGTCACATTGTCATCTATTCTCATTATCGCAATGCAATATTATAATATCCAGCTCAATATAATTTAGGGCATTAGATAAGTATTGTGATATGGTATGGTATGATATGGTAAGGTTTTTACCTTTTTACCTACGGGCAATGCCCGTGGAATCTTAAAATAGAGATTTTACATTAGTAGAATATTACAGAAAATAATTATTGTGATATAGGTATATGATTAACAAGAATCAGCTAATCGATAGCAAGTCTGAATTAGAATAGATTAATACTAATCTAAAAGAAAGGCAAAGTATATATTTAAGGTATGTATTTGTATTTCTAGCAAATTGATAACTGTATTACATATACGTAAGTGGAAAAATACTGATAATGAGGTTTCATAGGTAGAAATAAGTAAAGTAGAAGTATTATCAAAATGCTAAGTTAAGTATACCTTTAAGCTTATTAATGAATGTTGTAATGCTAAATGCCACAGAGAAACAAAATAATGTAAAATCAAAAATCAATTGCTTATACTGACAACGTTATCAATAAAAATGGGGTTAATGTAATTTATCCACAATTTCTCTGGGCATATATTTATTTAAGCATTTCCCAATTGAGATCATAACTTGAACTATACTGATACTTACTATAGCAGAATTACTGTATGTATATACTATATGGATTCAATTCCTATACATATTTTCATGGCTGTATATATATATAAAGCATTTTATTCTTAATTTACTTACAAGAATTTTCTTCCATAATCAGTATACATGACATTTTTCTATTAATTACACTGCCAGAAGGCATAAGTTTTGGATTGAAAAGAATTGGAAGTTTAGCGGGTAGCTCAAAAGTGTCGTATGTCTTGTGAAATGCAATTTCATGTAAATTCAAGTCAGATCCAGCCACCCAGGTCTTCCAGGTGGTCATTTATTGCGTAATACCAATACCAACAACGACTCCCTGGGTAAACAAAGGTGCATAATGAAATGAGTTTTTATAGTGTACCTAGTAATCCATTATTAAAATGCTGGCTTATAGAGTTATTGTGCAATATCAGGAGTATTGCAAGCTGTCTGGTTACGTATGCAGGTAGATTTATTAATTTTCTACTTTAATCAATCCCTTGAAACCTAATAGTGAGTATTGTTCTTCTCATTCTGTATACAAATTACGAATCGCAGATAATGATTGCTGTATATTAATCTTCCATAATCATAATATATAATCATGGGAACATCAGAAAGTACTGCACAACCCCAAAATAATAATTTAACTGCTGAAAATATATTGCTGGATGTAGGCCGTTGGTCCTTCTACTTGGCCCGTCTTGCAGGATATTTGCCCCTGAATATTTCAAAAAGAAAAGTCAATGGAAAATGGTTGAGATCCTTCAGTTTCAAATTATTGTCGTTCCCAATGTTATTCTGGATAATTTCAACATTATTTTCTATCGGTAGTATTTCGTATTTCTTCAGCTCACAAGTTCCCAACAGCGAAGTTGTACTGGGAGGTCAAACAGAGTCCATGACACTTATTGCGTTCCAAGTGACCCAGTTTTTGATTGCCAACTTTTTGCGAATTACTTACTTGAGCAAACGGAATGCAACCCTTAGATTTTGGTCCGATGTTGTTCAGATGACACATCAGCTGTCAAAATTGAGTTCCATAAGAAATAACAAGTTATTCGACAGTGTTGGGAAAAGCTTGAGGAATTTTTTCATTGTCTATCTTATGTTTATATTTTTCGTCACCTTTTTTCTTTTAAATAATATATTCCCAATTATCGGTGGATATTTTCCTGATGGCAATTCCACCTCCTCCGAAACTTACACAGTGTGGCAAGATGCATCACGAGTGGATTTAGTAACGGGAATTTGTTCATATCTACATATTGGAAATTCTCTTTTGATGCTTTTTTTCATTAAAGTATTTCGAAAAACTTGTAGCATTTTGACAAAGGAAGTAATATTCATTACAGAAAGGATTAATCATAAAAACTGTAAATCGGATTCCTCAAAAATCAACATCCTAAAGCCTTTGTCTTCAATTTGGTCCATGAATCCATCTTGCAAGAAAATAAATTTGGAAGCAGAAGCTATGGATTATGATTGGGAATTACATCTGAGAAATACATTGGAAATTTACAAAACATTGGAAAATAGAATCACAGATTTCAATTCGTTATTTAAATTTCCTCTTACAATTGAAATTTTCCTTTGCTGTATCCAACTACTGATGATGATTTTCACATTGGTCGTAGCAATGGGGTTCGATATTCTTACAATGCCATACCTTTTGCCTTTCTATACGCCAATCCTTATAACATTGATGAACATTAATTCTTTGTGTCGCGAGTCAAGCGCTATAGAAGATTATGGACGGAAATTTTTTTCTCAGTTGGAAAACTTACCCATTCATTTAGCCTGCAAGGAGATACGAACCAAAGTATATATTTTAGCTTAATTATCACTTTGGATTAGTAATCACAATATTTTCTTAACATAATACTATTATTATCATATACAACAATAATTGCAATTTTGTTGTCTTAAAGAGATAGCAAATCATTGAATAATATAAAATGCCTGTTATCGGGATTCGGGAATTCGGAATAATTTATCAATAGTTTGTATTTTGTAATACGAGTTGTATTCACTGCCTTTATATGTAACCGTTATAATATTATATTGGTTTCAGATTACGACAACATTCAGCAGAGCAGCCAATAATCCCCCTACTATCAATTCCGGATTTTTTACTTTAAATAACAGACTATTGACATCTGTAAGCATACTTCTTACTATTTATGTATTATTTTGATCAATCATCTTAATAGTAGTAATTAATATTATTGCCTTAATGTTTTAGGGGACGCTTTAAGCTAATTTATTTTATTTTAAAAATTCTTATTTATTTCTTTAGAGCTCAAACTATTGATGAACAGAGTTGGTACAACGTATATAGTAAATAGTGATAAATCAATTAAAAAATTATTTTTTATTGCAGGTATTTGGTGCACTCACCACATATCTGGTTGTATTGCTACAGTTTAAGCAGACGGCCAAGATGCCATAAATGCTATGTATTTTTTATTTTATTAATAAATGCTAGCGGAGAATTAAATGGCTGATGACTGAGCATGGTAAAGGTATTATTGTCGGTGTTGGCACAATTTATGGCAAATATGGTTATTAAGTGGTGCACAAAGAATAAAATATGCTATAATATGTTATACATAATACATATACTCAATATTTACCTTTATTACCTATACACTACAAGCTAAGTAACTGTCTATTGATTCCCGATTATGCAATATAACGCTTTGCACTATTATACTACAGTTTCTGAACATAAACTTACTTCAGTAATACTTTAATGCAGTTGAGTTAAATGCATTACAAACCGAATCAATCATTCAATCCCTATAATGGACAAGCAACATAATATAGCAAGGCAAAGAAACACCATAATACAAAGTTTGAATTGTAAAATGATTGTGAGTGTCATTTGTAAATAGTAGCGACATTGACCTTTCAACTATTACATGACATAAGTAGGAATATAATCAATAATCGACAATTAACTCGGTTTGTCGCCCGATGTTTATTTTGCTATACTTGTTGATCAATAGATAATGGTTTACCTTACCAAGGATTGTTTGGTGGTTGTAGTGGAAGTGGAAAAAGTTATTGTTTTAAACCGTAAACCGTACCCAGAAGTACTACCTGAAGAATTATTATTGTCTTGTGATCCTAAATACCTGTATAAGCAATTGAGTACGTTGCATTAGTGCCTAAGTGTAATAAACGTGTCATTTGGGTGAATATTGCAAATCCAGTGGTAGTAGGTATGTATAAGATATTGTAGATTATAGATTAATCGAATCTGAATTAGTTTGGATTAACATGAACTAAAAATTGTTAGTTGAGATTAATCCATTAATGTAAACAAATGCAAACGGAGTTCCAGCTTTCAATAAAAATACAATTATTAAGCATACATGCCTATACTTGTTATGCTATACACCTTAGATAAATAAAAGTGATAATATGTGAACTAGCGTAATTGATTGGTAATGTCATATTATGTACATACATAATATTTGAAAATGTATTAAATGTGTACGTATTTACCGTATTGCTTTTAGATACAAATAAATATTGTGACAGAATGTCTGTATGCTGTCTGCCTTTCTAAATTATTTACGTGAAATCCGAGGAATCTAGCGAAATAAATTGTGAAATTTACAATTGAACCGCCGAAAATGGCAGCCTTCACCTCGAGTGACCTTTTAAGTACTGAAAGTGTATTATTGAATATAGGGCGTTGGTCCTTTTACAGTTCTCGTCTTGTAGGTTATATGCCTTTTACCATTGTCACTAAGAAAATCAAAGGAAAATCGGGGAAATCGTTGAGTTTTAATTTTTGTTCATTCCCAATGTTTCTCTGGCTATTTTCTGTAATGTTTTCCTTAGGAACCATTACATTCTTTTTTCTCTCCCAAGTTGCAAACAGTGATGTTGTTCTGGGAGATGAAACCGATTCAGCAACGACGGTGGCCTTGCAAATTGTAATATGCGTGTTCTCCAATTTTTTGCGTATTCTCTTCTTAGTGAACAGAAATGCATTTCTACAATTTTGGTCAGATATAGTGCAAATGACGGACCAGCTTTTGAAATTGGGCTCTGTAGGAATCGAGACCATATTTGAGAGTGTGGGGAAAAGTTTGAGGAGTTTTTTTACTTTTTACTGCGTGTTCACTTTTTTTATCACACTCTTTCTCCTCAACAATATATTCGGGGTAGTATATTTTGTGGGTTACTTCCCAGAAGCAGATTCAAATGTGTCATTGGAGACTTACAGAATCTGGCAAAATTCAGGGATGGTTGATTTACTCTTAGAACTAAATTGCTTTTTGCACATTGGAAATTATATGTTAATGTTATTTTTCATTAAATTGTTTTGCAAAACATTTAGCATTTTAACAGAGGAAGTAAAAAATATTGGAAATCTTATTTTAGAAAGGAATTCTACTGAATTTTCGAATAATTTAACTATACCGATTTTTTATTCTGTGACCCAGAATAAGATTAATTTTCAAACGAAAGATGAAGAAGTTCGGAAGCAAAATTGGGAAGATAGGTTGAAAAATGTTTTGATGCTGTACAAAACTTTGGAAAACCGAATAATAGATTTCAACAGGATATTTAAATTTCCTCTCACAATTGAAATTTTTCTTTGCTGCTTCCAACTCTTAGTCATGACCTTCGTACTGGCCTCCATAATTGGATATGACATTTCGTCGCTATTATACCTATGGCCATTCCTTTCTCCCGTAACAATAACCGTTGTCAACATTTACTGCCTATGTAAAGAGTCCAGCGCTGTAGAAGATAACGCAATTGCATTTTTCTCCCAACTGGAGGATTTGCCGATTCATTATGCAAGCAAAGAAATTCGGCTGAAAGTAATTCCTTTGTATTTTAGACACCAATACTTATTCGACAGTTCAAAAATGTGTGATACTAACAAGTGATTTTATTTATATATTTTCAGATTATAGTAATGTCAAACAGAGGAGCAAATAATCCGCCAACAATTAACTCAGGCTTCTTTACAATAAATAATAGACTTTTGACCTCAGTGAGCCATTTATTGTTCTTTATTCATTTAATTTTAATTATTTAAATTTTTTCAGGCGCATATTAGTAGTAGTACATATTATGTTACCGGCAAAATCGGTAATAAGGCATTACCGGTAATGCCTAGGCATTACCAGTAATGCCAAAGAAAGGGTCGGCTATACCAGTACTGCCTGGACTTTACTGGTAATGCCTAGGCAGTACTGGTAATGCCTAAATTTTCTTTGGCATTACCAGTAATGACTACCGTTATTGCCGGAGAATGAAGAATTGGTCCATAAAACCACTTAAAATGGTCAAATTTCCTAAGTAAACCAACCGGTTAATGCCAAACACAACGTATAATGAAGTTAAATGATTTTTAATGCTTAAAGACAATAATTTTAACTTTCTCCGCATTATTTATTAATTTTTTTTAAATTGTAGTTATCATTAATGCAAGTTAAAACTGCATTCAAAGTATGCTTAAATGTAATCTAATTTAAATTAAAGTGGCTTTCTAAATCAAAAAAACTAAACAAAACTAAACAATATGGACCTATATGCTAGCGTATATTTTTCGTATAGTATTTTGTCTTAAATATTGTACTTACCTATGTCTAATTTACGCTGAGATTCCGTTAATAAGGTTAAGTCGTGGCTTTGTGTAATAATTATTATGGATCAGTTCTTGCAATCGTTTAGTAGTAGAAATACAATTTCTCATTTCAAATGATTCAAAGGTGCAATTGTTATCTGATAATTATGGTAAATATACAAAGTAATTATTTCGTATATATTAGTACTTGCCAGATTCAGTGTATTATTTTATTTCAATATAAATTGATAAGTAATATGTAAAACCATAGATCAACTGCTGCCTACGCATGAGATTGTTGCTGTATTGGTGTTAATTAGACATAATTTAAGACAAAATACTATACGAAAAATATACTCTAGCATATTAGGCCCATATTGTTTAGTTTTTTTTTGATTTCGAAAGTCACTTTAATTTAAATTAGATTACATTTAAGCATACTTTGAATGCAGTTTTAACTTGCATTAATGATAACTACAATTTAAAAAAAATTAATAAATAATGCGGAGAAAGTTAAAATTATTGTCTTTAAGCATTAAAAATCATTTAACTTCATTATACGTTGTGTTTGGCATTAACCGGTTGGTTTACTTAGGAAATTTGACCATTTTAAGTGGTTTTATGGACCAATTCTTCATTCTCCGGCAATAACGGTAGTCATTACTGGTAATGCCAAAGAAAATTTAGGCATTACCAGTACTGCCTAGGCATTACCAGTAAAGTCCAGGCAGTACTGGTATAGCCGACCCTTTCTTTGGCATTACTGGTAATGCCTTATTACCGATTTTGCCGGTAACACATAACACCTATTGTATATTTTATTAATATGGTTTCTTAGATAATTAATAGTATGCTTTTGCTATAATATGTCAAAAGGGTTAAATAAATTAAATAAAAGAATACATATAAACATTATTATGTTTACCTTGCAGGCTTTTGGAGCTCTTACTACTTATTTGGTGGTGCTAATGCAATTTAAAGGAGCAAGCCAAAATGATACGCCAACTAATTCAACATCGACTTAAATTAAGTATTATAATTGTAGCAAATCGCATGAAGCCTTGCCTATAGATTAAAATTATAGATTACACCCTAGATTTAAAATTCTGATGGCAAATGCCCATAATTCTTGTTCCATTTCTATTTAACATTATAATAATTATTAATAAAGATATTCGACAATTACACCTAAAACTTTTCTTGCAACATATTTGCTCATCGTGTTTTGCTATGCTACATGCGTTTCAATGAATACATACCGTGTAGTGTCTAGTAGTCCACTGCAATGGAATTTTTTATGGGGCTTTGCCGTTGCCGTGTTGCAGATCCCTGGGAAAACATTCTAAAATAAAAATATCTCTGCAGAACTACAAAAACATAGTAATAACCTTTTCCATAATTATTGCAAGGATTTCTCAAGCATTTTTAAGAAATTATGTTTGATTGTCGTGTCAAATAAGGACAAAATAGTAAATCTGCTAAATCAGGTTAAACATCAATTGGGTCAGAGCAAAAATGAATTTTAATGAATTAAGGGTACGGGTAAAATCAAAACTTAACCCGTACAAACCATATATTTTATATGAAAGTGCAAAAATAAAGCCGTGTAGACAACAAAGGAAAGCATAATTGAATTGAATCATTGATGTTGCAGGACGACTATTTCAGGCACCAATACATAAGCCAAGCACCATCACCGGCCAACCCACGAGCTGGAGAGAGAAAACAGCGCCATAAAAGAACTTTTCAAGGCTGATAGGAAAGCACGACTTTTTGATCACTAATACTCACACGTGGCAAATGTAATAGTGTTCTTTCATTTTTTTATCACTCTAATCTATCTATACTCTTAATTTTAATCAGTGCAGTGGTATAATATCACTAAAATGGTATTTTTTACTTGTGGTTCGTGTGGTTCCTGTTTAAAGAAAGCACAAGTAGATAAACACCGTTTCCAATGCAGGGGATCAGTATTTTGCTGTATGGACTGTCAGAAAGATTTTCCGTAAGTCATTATTTAATTAGTATTTTTGGTTTTATAGTTTTAGTAACTAATCCTTTAATATTTCTTATTATTTCGTATGAGAATGTATGCATTTATTACGAGAATGGCAACTCACAAGGCAATCGACGACATCGACGTTTAAAGTTTTGACTAGTCCTACCTAGTTAATAATAGCTAGTTAATAGTTAGTATATTTGCAATATATTACAAATGCAAGCGATTCAGAGCTTTAATAGTTACTATTTAATGAATATGTTGAATATCTTTCATTTTTACTTTCAGGGGAGAAGAATACAAAGGTCACATTAAATGTATCACCGAAGAGCAAAAATATTCAGGAGTAGGATGGAAGCCTCCTCCAGGACATATGAAAGGGGAGAAAAAGCAGGAGAGCTGGACCGAGACAATTCGAAATGCATTGGCAGATCCCAGTGTAGTGTCAAAGTTGGAGCCCCCGGTTCGAAGACTGTTACTAGATTTGACTAAGCATGATAATATACCCAGAAAGAAGGCAAAGTTTATGGTAATTTGCCACAGTAACTTACTTTGTATCATTATTTGTTTTTTTATTAATGAAAGTTAAACTAATTAAATAACTCGTTTTTAAACTTACAGAACTTTGTGAAAAACACAACGCGAAATAGATTCGATGAAGTAATATTTGAAAAGGTGTGGATTGTTTTGGAAGACCAGATGAAGAAATTAAAACCGAAAGTGGAAAACACTCCACCAAATATCAAGAAGGAAACAGCTGAGTCTACTAATGGCAATTACAGCGTTGCGAAAGAAGAAAATGGAGGTGTGAAATTAGCCCCGAGTACTGTTTCAGAAGAAAACGGAAGTGAAGAAGTTTCCTCTAGTAAAAAGAAGAAGAAAAAGTCGAAACGTAATAAAGAAGATCCTGTTGTGGAAGAAGAAGTTGGTGAAGAAGTTTTGGAAAGCCCAAAGAAGAAGAAAAAGTCAAAACGTAATAAAGAAGATCCTGTTGTGGAAGAAGAAATTAGTGAAGAAGTTTTGGAAAGCCCAAAGAAAAAGAAAAAGTCGAAACGCAGTAAAGATGAGTTAATTGAAGAAAATCCTGTCTCAGAAGAAATTTCTGAAGAACCCTTAGTAGATCAACCGAAGAAGAAAAAATCCAAGCGGAATAAAGAAAATTCGGTAAAGGAAGCCGTTACTGAAGAGTTGTCAGAAGACCCAACAAAGAAGAAAAAAGCAAAGCGGGAGAAAGAAGCGGTTGCTGATATGGAAATTGCAGTTACTGATGAAAGTGTTGAACAAAAGCGAAAAAAGAAGAAATCTAAACGAAACCAGGAGAATGGAGAGGAAAGTTTAGCAGATATAGAGATTTCATAGATTTATTCCATTTAAACCGAAGATGAATATTGAATTACTAAACATTGTTCTGCTAATAACTAAAGGGATACCTATATATTCAGGTATAATTTTGGAACTGCGTGGCATGTTTTAATATACATGTATCATGTATGTAAAATGTAAATATGTGTATTATCATTATGTTGAATATATTTATATGTTAACGGAAACTTTATTTTGTTGTCACCTATCCAGTTCATTTACCTATTTTAGTTCTCTTTCCATCTATCGCGTATTACTTTATTAGTATTATGACATCATTTGCATTTAATTTTTGTTTAAAAACGGGCATGCATGTATGCGTGAATACAGGAAGGTTTTATTTAAATATAAACGAAATGGTGTAGTTTTTGGGAAGTTGTGATGCAAAGAAAATGTTATGGCAGGTAGATGTAGTATTTGCCGAGTTATTAGAGCTGCAGTGGGAATGGGAAGACTTAACTTGAGAAATCACAATTTTAAAAGCACTAAAGCACCTAAGGATTATATCGTTTGTACCAAAAACAACCATCATCGCAATATAATAATATACAGAGTATACAATAAATTCAGTTTAATGTTCGTTGATATGCTAAAATTACTGAATTGCTTCACTTATAATGAGGAAATGGATTTAATGATTCAAAATTATATTTAAAATATGATAACGCTAGAATTTTATTCAATTTAAGTTAATTTTATACAATATTACATTATTTATAATACCGCCCTTATTCTAGTCTATCTATAATCTAGCAGTATACTTATATAAATTATATACATATAATTTACGTAGGATAAGAATATACTAATTATAAGCAAAATAAATGATTAATTACTTTTCAACTGCCTTAATATGCCGTCATTAAGGAAACATACAATTAAGCGTTTTTGGCATACTTACACTACGTATGTTACACTACTTTAAAATTATCATAATGACTCAATACTTAATTACTTGGCAATTACAATATAATGTATACTTCCATCTTCGACTAGGTAAAAAATAGCGTTTAAATTACAAAAAAACTACTACTTTACTCAATCTACCAATTTCTATTACGTTCATAAAACCGTTAAAGTGGAGCGATAATAATTGTTATCTTAACTATAATATTGTAACTTTCTACTCAACATTCTTTTTCTTTAATTTTATAATATTTTGTATTATACAAATTAGGTTTATATTTATAAGTAGTATTTTTAGAGGAATATATTTGTTAATACATTTTGTAGCGAACAACTATCCAGTGTTAATGCAAAATATATATCACACTCTGAGAAAAGTCAAGTTGTTGCTTAGTCGCTGCGCTGTGAACAACAAAATTCATTGATTTCGTATTCAATTCAGCGTATTCTATTATTAAATTAAGTATATTGTTACACGACCCAGCAGCCTAAATTGTTCAGTTACATAATTTTGGAAGTATTTATTAAAAATACTTTTAGAGTATTCCGTTTTTAATAAGTCTATGACAACGAAACTTTAGGCCATATAGGAGATAGTGTCTCTCTGTCCATCGGCACGTTCCAAAAATTCCTTTGAAATGAGATCCTCGATGCAGATCTGGAAAAACAATATGTACAAATATACAGTTTGTATTTTCTAAAATAACTATTTGTGATGCTATTTTCAAAAACTGGTGTGTAATGAATGTACTGCATGTTACCTACCTTAATCATTGGCAAGTGAGGTTTAAAACGAACAGACAACATTTCGCAAGTTTCAGCAATCAGAGCTTGATGTTTCAACGTTTTTCTCGTCTTCATAATGCGAATGATCGCTGCTTGGATGACGTACTTACGATCCTCTTCTACAACTTGATGGGTTTTGTCTTGATCTTCCTTCACTTCGCTTTTTAACTGCAGATTTAAATTTACACGAAGTTTTTTATTTTTGTACTCCTTGAATAGTGAAACGACAGTCTCTCCGACTATAGCGTTTTCGCTTTCTTTGTTTGGCAGTACAAAAAGTTTTGCTTTTAGCATGATCTGCATAACCTTAATAACAAAGCAAATGATTATTGTAATATATTGATATCATCGCGGAAATTTTTGGTGTACAAAATTACGCAGGCACATTAATTTACTTGAACAAGGGTTTCCATTTTCAATTTGGTCGCCACGACTAAATCAGAGATAGTGTAAGAATCATTTGCATTGAACAGCAAGAGGATAGCCATTTGGTAGGTCGACGCCTGGAAAATGTATCGATTTTTAAAGCAACTGGTGACAACTTCTCCTTTAGAGATACTGTATAGCCAATTCAATCTCCGGCCGTTGTGCTTTCCATTGTAATACGTATTAAACTTATTAATACACTGTTCCAACTGTAAATCAAAGAAAATGGTTAACAGATTTGAACAAACAGTAGGCAAAAATATTGCAATGTTTATAGTGACATACATCCGAAGGCAGAGCAAACTCCTCACTCTGAGAAAAGGGCCATGAGCCCTGAGTCAATACTTGAATTTGGAAGTCCAGCGTTAGTGGAGTATGGTTGTTGCTCATATATTTTTTAAATCCATCGTTCAAGTCCTTTGAAAGACCAATATCCTAGTCGAGTATATAACAGAATTTTATTTTAAAATTATTAATGCCCAATAGGTAGGGAAACAGATTTGAATTACATCTATAGAATAATTTTATTAGACACTGACCAGGTACATTCGTTGCAGTTTAGCGGTATATTCATATCCACAGGCAACTTTTAATTTTTCTATCATCGACGATTCCGCTTCGTCACTTGCTGAAGTTTGATTAACAAGACGACGAGCCAAACTATTGGTGTAAAATTTCTGAAATACATCTTTGTCTTCCAGATACTTGAACACCACCATCTGATAGCATTGCGTGAGTACAATTGGTTAGTTAATTCACAGAAAACGCTTACGCGATTAGTAAAAATGTATTTCGGTAGACAACGGTTGATTACCACTTGAATTAGTAGATCCTCCAAATCTTGGTCCTCGGGGGTTTTGTTTGATTTCTTCAATAATTGATCACAGTAACGTGCCAATAATTCTGGAGATCTCTTTGTTTTGCCAGCCGCTCTGTAAATTGACACAATTACACGTTAGTTTACTGCATGTACTTCAGACTTCAGCGTACATTACGGATTCAGTTAAATATTTAATAATGCCATGAACAGCACAATGAAAATTGTATCTACGAAATATTTGTTTGCTGTATACTAACTGAGTGATTGCATTGTTATTGATATATTTTCCACTAGCTATATCAAGTGCCGCTACGAATTTAACATCCTTTTTAAATGCATATCCAACTAGATCACAATATTTATTGTGCACATCTAAAATGGCAGTAACGTAGAGTTTAGGATCCTAAAAATGTAAAAATACAAAGGTTCTATTATCAATTAATTTATTATTTCATTTCAAAATCGAAAGCTAGGACTAGTCGTTGCTAGTAATATGTTACCAAAATGTTTGTGATAGAGTTCACAGCGTTTGGGTTCTGGTGTAATTCTTCTAAAGCGGTCTGCCCTTGGGTAAAAATGTGTTCTTCTAATTGGCGCCTTAAATAGTCTAAACAATTGTTCAATCGAGCCACCAAGTCGTACATACGGCTCATATCATCTTGTTTGTCTGAGTGTAGCAAGACTCCGAATTCTTGAACTAAAATATCCAACTGCTTCTTAATGAGCACCATGTCGCAGGTACGCATGAGTTTTGGCAATGTACTGGCGTGCAAATATACTTCGACTCGCTTGTTCTCTTCTTTCAAACGCAGCTCGACTTTCTTCATGTATTCTGTCACAGGATTCTGACTGAGGAATTCCACAGATTCATTAGCATAGAAGGTTTCCGTCTCTTCCAAGAACGGCGCTTCAAAATATTCACTATAAATTTCTAGGTTTGGGGTAACAGTGTCATTAGTAGTTTCAGTATTGTCATTGTCACGTTTCTTTCCCAATCCTAACTCCACGTAAGAATTGAGTACTCCAATTATCAGACTATTGTTTATTGTTTCCCCCAAACGCTCTTTTTCGATCAGCTTTAGTATGGCATTGGTGACCTATAAGAACAACATGAATTTTGTCTCCCTTGATATCATAAGATGTAAACCTTAAAGCCCATTAAAATACTTCGACTGGTTATGCCAATGAAACGATATCACCAAAAAACACTAACCTTCTTATTAAGACGCTCAAATAAAGTTTCCTTCCATGCGATCAAAGCCAGCTGATAGACCTCAAATACGTTTTTATTTCCTTCTTCAGAGACTCGTTTGACCCAATGTCTGTATAACGTGAACAATGTTAGCCATTTATTTGGGTATATGCATTTACGTTCGGAAATTCTTATAAGCGCTTTCAGTATAAATCATACCTGTTCAAATAAGCACATATTCCGTTCAAGACCTTTGAGCTGAAACGATAGCCTTCCCACTCCTTTGTATAAAAGGTAAGAACATCCTCACCAATTAGATCTTCTCCAGCCTGAGAATATTCGACACAAAATTTTTAAATTATTTTTGTGTGTCCAATGCAATTATAATTAACACTGCACAAATAAATAATTATTATATTATAATAGTATACTGTCGTTAATACTTGAAAGAGGCATTTTACCTTAATGCGCCCTGCCAGATACTCTTTCAAAAACACGTGAATTCTGTTGTATACCTCTTGGCCAACAAAATGTGTTGTTTGATTTGTAAGAGCCTGATGTCGGTTACGTGAGCTCCCTCGAGATTGAGTGGAAGAATTTTCCGTGACAACGCTTGTGCAGTAGTTATACACGTGCCTGCGAACAATAAATGCAATCAATTCACCATTCGTTTTAATTGCAAACACAATAGATTGAACAGATAATAAATATTTACGTGTATAATTGCATGTAGCGTAGTTTTTCCATTCCTCTCCTGTCATACACATGTTCCATTCCTTGTTTGAGATCGTCCCACGTGTGGTCCAAGTTATAGTTTCCAGCCGGAAGCGTACCGTCAGTTTCTCTGCTCCTTCCGACCATATTATCTTTCTGAAATTGCAAACAAGTATAACTTAAACATTGCCGAATGTTGTGTTTGTTTGTTTTTATTTAGTGAAGATCAAGTTTACACCACAATAATATCACATTCATTGTATTTATTATTTATTGTGTCTTTTACACCAAGTCAGATATAACTGATAACAGAAATCATAATATTACTATACCTTAATAAGTCGGGAAATGTAATTCATTAAAAATTAAAATGTATTATGGTACCACATGTACAAATCCGTAACCTTATTTCAACACCACTGTCAAAAATATTGATAATGTGCCCTTGGCTGTCAAACTAACGAAAACAAAGTGTAATACCACCGAATGAAATCAGTATTAATTTTCGCTAAACGATAATATTGAATATCAGGCAGGTTTGTGAGCAATACTGACCAAAAAATTCCTACTAATGACTACTAGAAAAATAGTTTTGCAATTAATTTTCCTAAATAGGCAATAGAAAGACAAGCTGATGTAAGGTGGTAGTGGTAAAATGGTAATGTTCATTCGTAGTGCTGCTTCGCGCATAATATTTTCACAATAGTGGAAATGAGTTTTACTTGCTGTACGTAATGGGGCACTGAGATAAAGCGCGATTTTCTTCCATCTGAACTGAGCACATCAGATACGTGTACATTGAACATGCAGGACAGTGCAGTGCAGTAGTGACAGGTACATACATAAATGTATAATGAAATGAATGTGCCGTGTGTACATAAATGTAAATGCAAAACAATAAACGAAATTGACATTCTCGATATTATCGCTATACATACATTAAATGGTCGAAAAATTCGAAACGAAAATGCTATATCGCTACAGTTAGGGAAAACTATTAACTATATATAATAAAAATGATTTTGACTGACCTGACTCTTTTTTAAGTGTCTCTTATCTTGTTTTTTCGGCATTCCACGCTGAACGTTATTGTCAGTTGGAAGTTGGAACTAAAACTCCAGTTTTCAGTTTTATGACATTCACTAACTGTCAACTGTTCAGAATTTGGTAATAATCCTGATGCAACTAACCAAAACCAACTATGAACTAAAACTGAAAACGTACAAACATAATGTATTAAATCAGGATGACCGCAATTGGCTATATATTGTTTAGCAAGATAACCTAATGGTGAATGGAAAGAAATGTCCACTGAGAAATATCACCAATTAATTGACAATGATAATGATAAAGTCGACCACAAAATTATAAATGGCATACCTGCTGTATACCTATATAGTTAGTTACTCGAAAAGATCATTCAGTCAGGTGTCGGGCTGAGTTGTATTTTGTATTATGTCGCGACGTACAATGTTGAATGTCTAATGTTTAAGTCCTTGGCAATAGCTGGTTTCGGTCACCAGCCACTAGAAACAAATTTATTGTTGCGCTCTGTGTTCTAGCAAAAAAAGTACTGAAAAGTTGAAAACTGCAACTTTGGTAGCTCATTTGTCTTCCTCCGTTTGCTCCTCTCCTCTCTATTCGGCTTCGTGTTTACAACTGCAGCGAAACTCACTTGTTGCGCGATGTGAGGGCAAGTGGCGTAGCTAGCACGGAATAAGGAATAATAGAGAGTACGAAAATGCTGCAAAGTTGCTGTGTAGTAGTATTATTCGGTTCGAATAATTCGGAAGCGAGTAAAATAATATTTATATTTATATTTATTATCAAAGGTCAATTTCCTCATTAATAAGAGGTAGGTTACATTGCCCGATTAGATTG
>JAQFYC010003227.1:0-21635 GCA_034694165.1 Tomocerus mixtus | reverse complement strand
ACTAATTTTGTACAAATGTATTTGCTTATCTATCAAAAATTAAAACTCCAAACTATGTATGTGTGTTCGTCGTTAGTACATAATTGAAAGATACATTAATGGGACAAAGTCATAAGAAGTAAGTATAATCCATTTCAGTATCACATTTCTGCCATTAGTTAAATATTATACAATTTAACATATTTAATTTAAAAATAATAGTAGATCCATCTTATTTCTCTTGATTCTCTGAACAGTAGAATATATATTTAGGTATACATCGCGGAACTGGCATAAATATTTGTATAATTATTGCTGTAAAACTGTGAGTTTCGTTTTTCGTTTAAAGACTTTAATTATTCATAAATTGTTTGCACTCTAATAAACTCTTGAAAATAAGCAGTTTGTGTTTTCTCTAAGAAATCTCGGAAAAACTGTATATGATTATTAAAATTATTCATTCGTGCATTAACATTTTAATCAGATTTAATTCATATAGGTTTTGTTTGCCTTCTATATAGAAACTTTCCTTCCTTTTCATCGCTAATTAAGCAATCAACCCTTCTTTCTGCCAGAACAGAAAGGACTTTGCTTCTAGACTGTAATAATATACCTTTAAAAGGTATAGTTCACTCAAATATACAATTTTATTGGACGCATGTGTTGCTTTGTTTATGCTAACCTGTAACATGCTCGCTCTTCAAAAGCAGTTAGAGTTAGAGCTTTTACATTAGTAACACATTTATCTATTCACATCAATCGCCTCACATCACATTATGCTACACAGCACAGTGTAGTACAATTATTTCCTTACCTATGTATATATATGTATGTACATATAGTTCTTAACAAGTATGTAATAATATCTAATACATTCTCCATATACATATACATTACGATACATTACTAGCAACAAAATGCCTACCTACACGAATCTTGTTGGTTGCGACTGGATGCGATGCGTGCAAAGGTTGTGACTTGTTAATATTTCAGCCTTTTAATGCTATATATGTAGAAAATAGGTGAGTCCGTGTGTGTGTGATGTGATATGATGTAATGTAATGATATAAGTATACAATTTTACATGTACTTAAATTTTGGTTAGGACAAGGCATGCCATGCCATGCGATGCCATACCAGACCATACCATGCCAGGCCAGGGAGCCAAAGCCAACTAGGCAAGTAAGTAATATTCGTTGGTTTTCGCTTGGTTAGGAAGGTAAAAACATTGTTACTAGATTGGATTGGATTTTCTTTCGACCACGGTAAGTAATCACATATAGTTAATATGAAGTGGCCAGGCTACGACAGACCAGACTGCTAAAATAACGTTAAGATATAAAAATGTGTAATGGCACACACAGGAACAGGACATCCAATACAATTCATCGAACAAGGGAACCTACGTTCTAAATGAATAATGACTAATGTAAATGTCATAGACTCATTCATAAATCCTCTGCTCACTGGTCGTCTCTTTGGACTAAAGTGGAGTTGAGTGCGAGTGACACAGGAAATGGCAAATGGAAACGACCACGATTATAATTCTGGCATGGCACACATAATAACCTCAAACATAAAACACAACATAATGTACTACACACTGTAGAGCTTATTATGCATCATGTAATACAAATACTTACAATATGTTTTATGTAACGAAACCATATAAATACAAAACACTGGGTATTACACAGTTGAGAGGAGCCGGGGAGCCCAGCCCAAGTAAAGCTACAACTTACAACTACAAAACAAACTAAACGCACTCATCGTCATCGTCACTCCAGACCAGAAGCAGCCGAGTCAAGACACTCACTCAGAACAGAACAAACAAATTATTGTACCTACTTAAAGCATGTTACCTATACCTGGACTGATGCACTTACTGCATACAATGTACAATATGTATAACACTAAACTCGCCTTGACTACTTAACTGTTATACATATTGTAGTGCCATTTATTTTTCGCCTCTTAACAAAATACATAGTGATATGACAAGTCACGCCAAATGCACTCGCCACATACACCTGTGCTCTTACACGTACATAAATACATTACTTTTATTGACAATGTAGCTAATTTACACACTGGTCTAGTTTGCTCTGTGCTCTCACTCAGCAGACCATAATGATGAAGTTTTATGAGTTCAGCCCAACTGGATTGACATTTATATTGAGAAATTGAGAAAAAATGTTCATTTGTTTATTTAACACGATGTGTAAGATGAGATGCCTACTCCTAGAGCTACAAGACAAATTTTTAGCAAAAATGCATTCTTTTAGTAGAACTTTCCTATGCAAAGCATTGTAATATTGTTTATGTTCTTACAAATACTTAAACATTTATGTAATCGAGTCATATAAGTAGTTTTTGGTAGTTAATGTTGTTAATAAGTACATGTACCTTATAATATATAGCTTTCTAAATATCTGTAGTCACACACTAGTGTTGTTAATGGTATTATACAGAAAATGTACATACATACATTGGGGATTGAGAACTAATGAATATCACTTGACAAGCCGGGTGTAGAAGAGAGGACAGAAATGGTCACGCAAACACATCATCAGCATCAAACCTAAACCTGGTTTGGTTTGGTTTGGTCTTCCCTCTCTGCTGTTTTGTTCTGACTGAGTCTTCTCATCTGAAAGATTGACTTCACTCTCCCTTTATTCTCAAAATGCATTTCTAATTCTATTATACATTGCTTATTGTTATTGGTAGCTAAACTACGAGTATATAAGCAATAGCAAACTACCTAACAATATCAAATCAGCTTTCAACAGACCGAATTTAAGTTACGCAACTTATTATTTCAAAAGCAACATAATTTTGAACACGCACAAACTGTAGCTAGGTATGTGTGTGTCTGTAGTCTGCGTTGCTACCTCTAACCTTCACTTTTTCTGATATAATTAAATAATTACACATAATTTGCAATTCGCTTGTTTAGAGTTATCATTCAAGATTCAAGATTGAATAAAAGAAAACCGTAAAGATTTACATACCCAAAGTACGGTCTAGAAAAAAACTGTAGCAAAGGTTAGTACACACTACACAAAATCGTCTGACGCATTTCAACTTCTGTTGAGCAGAGCAGAATACAATAGCAGATGGAATTCAGGAATTCAAAAGCAACCGAACCGGTGAAATAATATAATTATAAGCTTAATAGCTATGCACAGTTTCAGTTAAACTCTAGATTAGCTATTCATTATATACAAAACTATATATTAGTAGTTCTTTAACAGAGTAATGTGTATGCAATCACATGAGAAGTAGCTACCGCAAACATGAAGTTACTGGAGTTATCTATTCACTTATGCCCATTTTGATTACTACTATTGCTTCTAGACTGACTAGACAAGAATGGGACCAGTTGTCCATCTCCACCCGAATGCGCTTGTAGTAACATGAATATATGTTCACTGCATACGTTCATCCCTCCTTCATAATACAGGTTTCAGCAGTGAGTTCAGCAAAGTTTGTAAAAGTATTGTTAAACCTTAATATTAGATATAGCTTACAATGTATATGCATTTGAGTACGATTTATGTATACGATTTATGTATATGTGCAGCCGTCCCCAATTGCACCCTCACACTCAATCCATCCAATTCGTTCAACTAGCTACTTCTATCTATTTTATGTATTTTGGCTTTGGCCAATGCACAGAATGGCAAAAGCGTAAAAGCAATAATACAAAGTAATCAGTCGCCACACTATGCGACAGTTGTTTTGCGATCTTTAGATTCACAGCTCCGTTTTCAATGTTTAATTTTATTTTGCCTAGTGCTATTTTGCTTACACACGTATGAAATGTATATACATTGTTCAACAAAAACGTGGATGCCAAAATGCAGACTTACAGTATGTAATGGTAACATAAATTCAAATAATTGTAGTGAATAATTTCCATACATTCTTCCATTGCAAGATAGTAAGATAGTAATTCACTTTCCGTGAGCAATTATTAGTATTATGTATAATACAAGCCGTAGTTGGTCATTAAGTGAAATATGTGGAAAGAATCGAATCGCATGATTGCGATTGGGCATATTCCTCATCTCAAATCAAGCTGTCAAATGTTGTGACTTTACAGTTGTGTTAGTTGGTTGTATCGAATTGCTAAGAGGAAGACATAGACATGAGATACCTCACACTGGCAAAAACAGCTTGAAAAACATGCCTACCTCACCTCAATCAGAGTATTTACTAAATAAATTATCCTGAACATGCATGCAGGCCATGAGATCAGTTTTGTCTGAACACTGAAAATAATCTTCTACTCTGTTAAGTTATTACGCACATACCAAAGCATGCATACGGAACAAATTCATACATACATACAATAATATATGCATGTAGCAATTTCATTGGAATCTTACTTGCTAGAGTGACTGAATTGTTACGGAGAATCTCTCCAATTGTTAAAGTTATTGACTGACTGCTGTTGGAGAGTGGAACGATTTCGACTGTGATGGAATTGTGAATTAGCAAAAACTATATTATTATATAAACGTTTCTAATCTGAAGACATGGAAATCCAATATTGTAAGTAAATATATAATGAGTTGTATTATATGTAGACCCTACCTGACCTACAGGTTCGCAATTACACATTTGCAGCAAGCTGAACAGCTTCAAGGCACGAGAGCAAAACCCACAGACTTTTTTTATCAATTCGTACAATGTGCTATATTATATGTATGCTAGCTATTCCTACTCGTAATATAATTATAATAAGGACTAATGAATGCATTTAACAAGTATGCCCTGTTGGGATATACGATCCATCAAAAAATTAGAACTGATTGTTATTGATGATGGAAGTTTGCGTCAGAAAAACTATGATAATCAAATCTAAACTGTATGTAATTATTTGCAAAGTGCTATTAGTTCGACACTGTAGTACTATACTGTATTGTAATACAATATACTTAATCTGTACATATCTGTTCTGGTTCTGAGGTAGTAGTTAAAGGATTGCAAGAAATCTCAATATGTCAGACCATGTTCCTTTGTACTCAATTTCAATATTCACTCAATTAAGATAATAAATGTATACACACAAGTTTACAAGGTGAGCATACACAATACACACATATTCAGCATATCCTACAATTTACAATAAACATAAATGTAAACACTTTTCTAGAAAAATCAAAGCGAGCAGCGCAAATAGCGTAATAATTTAACTACAACAAAAATCTCAAAGTTGGTTCATGTCCAGTTTTGGATTTTTTTGGGCAGTGGAGCTCATCGGAGCGGCAAACTGTTAAATGAACATATACCTAACAATAGTACATTAGATTACTCTACTACTTAGATACTATGTGTATGTACAATGTTAGCCAGTTTATGTAAAGAAGTATGTGCATGTAATGTTAGAAATTTTCCTTTTACTTTTAGGTAATTCAGTCAAAACAATATTTTTACACTTATGTAGTAATTATGTGTACATGTTTCAATTTCGTTTATGAAAAAAATTAATAAGTATACACAGGTACACACTAAATATAAATCCAATCCAATAAGATTAATTTATAGTGAATTGCAAACAGATATAAAAATCCGGAGACTTTGAGTGAGTGGGATTATAGAAAACTCGGCAAACAACTTCTTTACACTTTAGACAATAGTGCCTTGTACTTGTTATTTTTGTAATGATAGCTTCTAGGTTGAGGATTAATAATCATAGGTAAGTAAGCATAAAGTATAAATAAAGGATGTTAGTATTTTTTGGCAGTAGTTTGATGGATAAGTATGAGTTAAAGAGTTATTAATACGTAATTTAACAAAGTAAAATATCTATTATATGTAAGCAAGATAGAACTAAGGTGGTGGCAGTTAGATGTTAGATCGCTAAAAGCTTTGCCCTTGTAACACTGTTACACAGTAGAATAGAATACAATGCGATGGAACCTTAAAGTAGAAGGAAATCTGATTCATATTTTTTTGTTTGGTGAAATCCTTGCCTTCTATTCCGTATAGCGTAATAAAATTCATCTAATAAGCACTTTCATGGGAAACACGCAGTCAAAAATACAAGGAGGTAACTTACCTGCCCATATGCAATATTTGCGTCTACAATAGTTAACAATATAGAGATAACTATGAAATGAACAAACATACTTATGGGTAATTCTGGCCTGGCATGGCAAAGCATGGCCTGACTTGGCTCTATTAAAAAATATTGCTTGCAATATTGTAGGTAGTAGTTATTGTAAGCGGATGTGTTTTAATAACATTTCTACGAGTGTATAGCTAACGAAAATTAATATGTCTACTTTTAATGTTTACTTGTAGGTAACATTGTTGTAAAACTACATATTATACTGATATAACACAGTGTGCGTACCAACAGTCTGCATTCTAATGCTAAGTCAAACAAATAAATAAATAATGCATACTTAGCAAAGATAGATGTGATAACGCAACACCTAATTTATACGGCTTTTTATAAAGAGGATTTCTTTTAGCTGCCTATTCTGTAGAAATATACAACTTAAAATGCTACTTACAATAGTTACAATGCATTCTTTACTTTTGTACTTAATAATGCTTACGTATATTATTAACTTTTATGTAGTTATAGCATATTAAGTATGCTAAACTAATACAGTACAAGTTTACAAGTACACAATGGTCAACAAGACAGGAAAAACATACATAAATATTATGTAGTCAATCCAATCCACACAATCCTGCGTTGATGCTGATATGATGGAGTGATTATAATATATGCCCACAAACAGAAACTTACTTAAGCAAGCCAAGCCAACAAAACAAGATTGATTTGAAAACAAATGTTAACATTTTAGTTGGCTTTAATTCACAAGTCTATGATACCCATAAATGGGAAAGTTTGCAAGAGTTTTTAGCAAAGTCGTTTAGCATAATAGACTGAATTACTCATAAGTAGAAAAACCTACATGATTTACATAATATCACGGTGTGAATTTGTATTTGATGAAATGCTACCTCAAGAATAGCAGACGAGACCAGACCACAACTGTTGTTGGATGGTACGGTGTGGTGATTTTAACTTTAACATTAGCTATTTTCATCGTGTGAGCGTTTCTACCTACTACCTACTATCTTATACATCTTTAAATTTGAATGCCCTACTAATAACACGCAGACATACTATATACCTGCTCTTACATTATAGAGATTAGATCGTAAACTTGTAAGACGTCAGAACTCTAATTGTCTGCAAGGATCAATTCCATGGAATGGAAAGGGATGGACAGAATAGATTCCCAACCAACATTATTTAACAGACAAAACAAAACACACGATCAAGTCCAAGAGCTACTCTTTAGCTTAAACGTGTAAGTAAATACCTAAGTAAAGGTAAGTAGCTAAGAATATTATGAAGCTGGTTTTGTTTTGTTTCCAATTTGGTTCTCACAGATTTTTATACACGCATAAAATTACATTTCAGTTCTTTATATACTTAACAGACAGGACAGGAGCTAGTTATGTTTATTATTTTATGGGTAGGTAGTAGTATAGTATGCAGTAGGTAGCTTACTGACTCGAATCATAATCCTGTAGGTTCTATCCTATGTAGATTAATATTCCAAACTACCTTGTTGACTGAAGTTGAATTAAGAAGACTAGTAAATTTTTTGTGGAACACTCAAAAAACAAATATAAAATTAATCTGAAAGCAGAGAAGACAGGTGAAGAAATATTTTAATGATTTAATTTTTATCTGGACTAGATTTATCTATTTATTTTGTGCTTTACCTTATCTGCAGCTATTTTGGTATATGGGAGACGAGTATGATAATGATAAGGATGTTAGTACGTACGGTAGTATCAATTATAGCTTACTTTAATGCATGGAGATACTGACGTCCTAAACATGAGTAGTAAACTCTCCAAGCTTAAAATAACAGTCATAAACTTAGTTAATTAGCTCGAGGAAAGTGTATCAAATGAGCTGATTGTGGCTTTTTAAGTAAAGTAGCCAGTTAAAGTCATTAGCCATTTCCTCAAGTTGCTTGCTTGTGATATGCAAGTAAGTAAACTGTTCATCGTCTGACATTCTGACACTAATAGTATACAGAATACACAACATACTTGTTACTACAACATACTACAGATACATATATGTAGACGCTTGCCATCGCGAAATTCTAATATTCTAATCTATCAAAACTTCACAGTGGGGAGCAAAATTGCACGACAACGTTTTCAGCGTTCCTTAATCTTGCCTCTGTCTGCACTAAAGATAATTCTGTAGACACAATAGTAGAAAACAACTGTACTTCATCCTAAGATAATAAATTACAAGAAAAACAATATCCTTTAATATTCTAAGTAGTTAAGGCAAACTGATTGTGAGGTAAAATGCAATTACCTATGTATATATGTAAGTGTGTCTCAACAAAACACACATAAGTAATGAACTTAAGGTGGAAGAATTCCAATTCTAAATCATTTCATGTAAGTAAATTATGTGTCTGCACGGTCATCAACAACAGATAGTTGCGGGTGGCAATAAAATTCAATTATGTATGAAAATGTGTCAAATGGAATGGTTTACCTCCGTGCAAACATGGTTAATTAATAGTGCTATCAGATCAGTAGCCAGTTAAATAGATTGGAAGGGAGTACAGCTAAAGTCAACATTATATTACGTATATGTAAATGTTAGGAATGTATATTCTAACACATCTTATTGTGCTGAAGGAAGGTTTAATGATATTTCTAGAACCAGATAAATAACTGCACACATGGTATACCTATGTTAATGTACATTTTGTACATAGCTTCTATAACTTCTAAGCAAAGGCAACCATAATCAAATCAGTAAATAAATAAATGAATAAATTATCACAAGACTCAAGCTGTCAAATTATAGCTGAAGCAGAGTAAACCAGCTTGGCGTGGAAAAATTAACTTGAAGTTTAATCTGTAATAACTAACTAATAACAGAGTAATCAGCAAACATTGTATATAGCTTAGTTAAATTACTCTGGCCTTGCCGTCTTATTACATATTATCGTCATCACACAGAACAGAGATAGAGATAGCCTCCTCATTCTGATTCTACAATTCTGATGTAGGTCTTCTATTTAATATTACTTTACTTTATATCTCATCTGCTTAAACTTAAACTACTTTATATTTAATGCTTCTTAATATATGTGTAATGTGCAGGGAATGAGATATGATAAGGGTAGTAGAATACAAGTAGCAGAGGCAGAGGCACAACACAAGTGATAAGCGTTAGTTAAGTTAAAACTAAAGGAATGAAAACCAAACCAGTGAATAATTAGATTTTTTATCAACTGTGAATATTAACACGAAGAAAAAAATCGAGAGTCAAGTCAAGTTCAGTTCAGCTAAACCAAGCCAAGCCAGTAGTGGATAAGTTCAGTTCAGGTTTCAGGAAGGCAAGGCTAGGCAATACAAGGGCAAAACTGACTCAACACTATAATACAACATAACAGAAGGCAACAACAACCTAACATTCTAAATTCTATCCGATCATGTTTGTTAATACATAACTAAACTATGAGTTGCTTTCAATTCTAATTCTCCTTCTTCCTAACAGTTCAGTTGGATTATATGGTTGGGTTTGGGTAGCCTTGCCTTCCCTGGCCTGGTCTGGCTGTATATTTGTTGTAATTCAATGTAAGCAAATGTAATGCAGAGTCGGAAAAGGGTAATTGAGGTCCCGTTCTGCTCTACTGTGAACAGAATATATATCATCACGAAATAAATGAAATGCAATGAACCAGCCCGATTTGATTAGCAGCTCCCTCCTAACACACATAACCTACAACTCATTTCATACTTTCAGTGAACACTGGACTTCACCTACGTACACTAAAGATAAATACTATTCATTCAAATACTGATAATATTAATAGAGCAATTTATTGATAAATTCATAAATACCTTGCGTATAGTATGCATGGACAAATTCAGTTTACGTAATCTATACAAGAACAGTTACTTGACATAGTATGAAGCTTACTTGTAAAATATTTGTATCACCGAATATTTTCAATAGTTAATAATTAATAAATAGATTTGTGGAGCCTGAATGTTTGGAAAAACAAGACAAAAAATATCTGTAACAGTAAAAGTGTCTTGTTCGGGTTATTCGGGTTCGGCGACGATGGCGATGAGCTGGCATGACAGCTTGGCTTTGGCTTAACTACACTTACATAGTTAGCGTATCCTTGTTAAACTACAATGCTCACTACACACTTCCACAGTATTACACAACTGTGCAAGTGGGGACAGGACAAGGAGCAAAAGGCCAAAACCGAAACGATGAAAACGAATGTTCTGTATGATCCTGGTCCTTCCAACCAAACCAAGTTGACAAAAGTCTGTAACCACGTTCCGGAAGAGCGGCAGCAATAGAACGATCTGCTCGCCTCTGATTGTGCCCCTTCTCATGCCCATTCAGTCGACACTTTCAGTGTCAATGGGATTCCATTTCATTTTCATTACGTATCATTATTCTTTTAACTTGCTGTTCTACGTACGTCCCTACTCTATAATATTGTATTTGTTGTGAGCAAGGACAGGACACACTACACAGATTTTACATTAGTCTTGCCTATTTATTTCGTATACACATTTGAATGTTCAATAATAGAGTAGGCATACTCAGCGTATAAATTATTGAATTAATCTAACATGTATATAGTATGTGATGCTATATGCATAGACTACTGTCAGCACAATTATATATAGTAGGTAATGATTAAACACTAAATCGCAATCAGTCTAGTCTAACTCGAGCTGGGTGTCAAATGGATAAATATTTCAGAGTCGACAGTTGACAACAAAACAAGGTTTGCCTTGCCAAGTGAAAAATGAAGGCATGAAGTCGTAGCGCCTGCTGCTATCTATTCTGATGTGATATTCACAATCAGTGACGATTGCAAAGTTACTCTTAATAAGAAGGGAATACCTTCTACTTACTACATACTACCTACTACCTACCCGAAAACTATCAATTCACTTGATCTGAAAATAAAGAAATGGATAAAAAGGATTTTATTGCGATCGTGTTTGGCGCAAAGGGAAGTGAATGGCCGTGAATGTATTTTTTATGAATGATGAAGGAGTAGGGATTCATGTGATAATGTTGTGTTGCCCACACAGGGAGAAAGTGTTAAATAGATTAGACACAGTGCTAGCTAATTTAGGAAATAGTAAAAACATTTCTGGAATTCCTGAAAGATTGAGGAATAGTGGAATCAGTAAGTAGTAAGTACTAAAGTAGTAAGAAGCTAGCCGATTCATGTACTAGAGTATAAAATTACATTATAAACTGATAGAGTTGCTCGGTTGGGATGATAGTTAGTTACTTAAGTAAAGTAAGTAGGGAACAAAGTCATAAAATCTTGTGGAAGTCGTAAATTCAGTAACATGAGCGAGTTCTTCGGCAATTAGGTTCATAAATGAACTTGAATTTGCAGCCAATCTATCACAGATGAAATTTTTAAAGCCTGTAAAACGCTGTGCGCATCAACCTATGAAAATACATCCATAAATCGGACCGGATAGAAGCCGGTTTTTGTTTCTAGATTTCCTTCATCGCGGATCTTGACTGATTCTGAGTTGAACATAAGAAAACAAGACAAGCTACATAACGTTATAAGCTACCAGTAAGTATCATATGATGATATTGCTTATGATATGATACTTATTACGATAATACAATAAGTACGATATGTTGTACAATATTATGATTCTTTTCCCATTACCTCTACACTTTATAATCTGTGTGCACTACTACTGTGTACAACGCTCGTTTGTTATTTCTGTTTTGTATGTTATAGGGAAGCATGTTATAGTTATGTCTACACTTATTACCATATAGTTCAATGAAAACATAATACATAATGCTCTCATTTTAGTTCACTTCACCTTCGCTTTGCCTTATTTTGATAATGGCATTAACTATTATTATATTATAAGTAGTAAAGTGAATTCAAGTCTCGGCTAATCTTAAGTCAACCTAGTTAAGCTAACCAAGCAATACCTACTTACATTTACATTACTTAGTTATCATTATTATACTACTACACCCATCCAACAAGTTAGTACAGTAATATAATAAGTAGATGCTTAAGTAAGTGCTTTTGTTACAGTGTGCATATACTATCTACCTTCATAATATTATTATTACCTATTTATTATACACACTTATATATCAGTAGATATCAAAACTACTTAAACTCAGTTGCTCACTCAGCTCAGAAACTAAAGCTGGCTGGACTTGAGTTGAGTGAGCGAAGCCCGACGAGATAAATACCTTAGGTTATTAGATATTTCGTTTGCTGGCTTGGCTTGGCTTTGGCTTTGACTTCCCTCTCCTTAGCTTACGATTCTATTCTTTTATACCAGTTCCAGTAGTAGACAGGTGAGGTAATAAATTTTAATGTGAAAAGTAATGTTGGTACACTACCAAAAGGCATTTGGATGGATTTTGCCATTCGCTCTGCCTCGTTGGGCTCCCAACCAAGAAAATAAGTTAACAATAAACCAACTCTTGCTAACGATAAGTAACGAAATATTCACACAAAAAATGACAACTTAACATAACATACTTACTACAACATACTTACATACAATCACTTGACCAGACCACTACATAAGTACTACCTATACATAAGTAACTATTTAAGTATTAGCTTATATAAGTATTCTTGCTCTATTATTATGCAAGGCTTAAGCTCTAATGTAGCTTCACTTACTTTAACTACTTGCTTAAAAGACATCAATGATACTACTACTAATAATAACATGTGGAATGGAATGGATGTAACATGTAGTAAGTACATAATAAAGAATTACTTTGTGTTTATCGCACAGCTATATTACTTACACAGGTAGGTACCTACATACTTACAAGTTACCTTGATTGTAGATGATGTTATTGTTGTACATTCATAATAGTAACCACTATCTTAAGAATTCCTCTATAATGTCTGTCCACTATTTTTTTAAATGTCTTTCCTACTTATTCTTGATTTCATTCAGCTTTTGAACAAACTGTATTGTACTATACATACATACATACATACATACATACATTAAGTAGCTATGTACAAAACACAGCTTCTTACACATTCCTTGTATTACACAGGTACATAGTACACATTCTGTGTTGAGTGAATAAGCCAAGCATGAAAGAGATATAAGTCTGCACCTATACTCTGCGTCAAGTCCATCAATTCTTGAGGCATTGTGATTATCATTGATGCTTACTATTAGCATTACTGTTGTCATATATTATGGGCTTTCATCTCAATAGCCCTTAACTTCTTAAGTGAGAAAGTATAGGGAAGATAATAAATATTAGCATTGGATTTTTAAACGACAATACAATCTCAGATTATAATTTACAGCCCAATAAGACATTAATGGCTTGACTAACCCTGGCTTGATTGAATAGAATGGTCAGGTTAATTTTATTGTGCACTTACTTGTATACCTACTTCTGGCTAACGTAAGCATACATAGAGTTGCATATATTCTAAGATATTAATATTATTATCTCATTTCCCAACTACAATAATTCATTATGCTAATATTTTTTAATTTTTAGGAAACAAATGAACTCATAAAATCCATTAAAAAGACAAGATCCCTTGTCATTAGATATTTTGTTTGCCTTTTGGCAATCTGCCTATGATTTATGGTTGTCTCACAAGACACTATAGGCTAGACACTTTATTTTGTAACTCTATGTAAGAGATAGTGATAATTTTTGAATTGCATATTATTTGGTTGTATATCCGCATTTGTTTTAAATTTTTGGTAATTGTACATTTAGATTATGAGCTTGTGTGTAAACTAATCTTGTATCAGTAAATCTGTAAAATGATACGATTATTGTTCATGTCGATGTTGATAAAATATTTTTGGCTAAATTAAATTTACAATGAGCTTGCTCGTTTACTAAAACATAAAATTAATGTTATGTACCTACTATCTATTCTGTTCTTTATGTTATGTACCTTCATAAATTGATACAAAAAGATACAATATTGCTACATAGTTAAATAATTTTAGTTAACATAACAATAAGAACTGACTCATATTTTATATGCATACATTGCATAGCTACTACCTACTTAGTTAACATAACATAGGAATTGAATGAATTGCTTGTAAGATAAAATAGTTGAGTTAGTTAATTTGCGAACTTTTTGAGACAAGACAACTCGACATAATCGGACAGAACATCAAATTGGATAAGTTTTTCCTTTCTAGAAACAACCATGTAGGTATAACGTTCTACTGTAGCAAGTTACTTATTTTTTACAGTAATGTTGAAAAATACATGTATGTGCATTGTGCATAGATACAGATAAATAGATGGATGCAGTACCTATACAATTATATTAGCTGCGTACCTATACCTACGCAATATATAAATAAGTAGCTAAATTGTCTTGGCTCGTTTGCTTGATAAATAGTAAGTAAACATAATACGGTAGTGTTATGTTGGTTTTATATAGTTAACGCAACCGATGCATACTGCAGAGGTAGTTGTATATTTACTAGGTACATGTATATACATACATACAAGCAATAATGGGAAAATGATAGGAAATGAATGAAATGAAATACATAAAAAGGATGTGCAATGATAACACGTATAAGCTGACATAACCATAATTAGAGACTTGTAACCGTTCCAGCAATCTTTTCTTTAAAAACTCTTTCTTATTAGTTTTATCTCTCTCTCTCTCTCGCTATAATGCTTATAGCAATAATGCATTATAAAATATAAAGACAATAGAACAACATACAGATAGACTGGTCTGGATTTACCTACTTTTTTATAACCCTGTTATGCCATGTGATGCGATGTGAAGCAACTAATGGCATTATAACTATGTACCTAACCTACTACCTACCTACCATCAAAATCTAAATTGAGAATTCATTTTCAATCGTAATCCTCATAACATAACGCTCTTGTTCTAACGTCAGCATATGTGTACACAGCCACGGTGGTAATTTATATGTAATTAAATCTTGGCTTGGCATCACAGCTCATGCCACCAAAAAATAAGCAAACAAGTACCAAGAATTAAATCGAATTAAACTCACTAACCAAACCACACACAAATCTGTAATAATATTGTTTAGTTAGATAACAACGTAAGAAAAATACCTAGTAAAACAGAGAGTACACCAATAATAAAGTATAATAAATATCTACAATAGTTATAGAATGATATTAAATATTAATTACGATATAATTAAATATCATTGATATTTAAAATGTAATAAATCATTGTATCAATTTATGTGGAGACTACTAAAATGTAAATTCGTCATTTTTCTGTAGTAATGGACGTGTCTACAAATTTTAAGTATCTTAATACAAGATTTGCACCAAATAAAAGACATAAAATAAGTAATACAACATAATTTTCGTAATTAGGTATATGTTAATTTTAATACCTGTATAATGTAGTGTAATACTAGTAATTGAGTAGTAATTAAGTATATGAAGGTAGTTAATTCTGTCTTTATGGTTAGTATTTTAGTTAATGTAATGTAAATGTGTTGTGTTTGATGTAATAAGGTAATAGTTTTAGTAAGTATTATGCATTAGGAAGAAAAGGAAGGGAAAAACGAAACGGTTGATGATTTAATGGAGTTAAACTACCGTGACTTTCACATGAAATGAAACAATTATCAGTTATTCACAATCTATTGCTCTGTGAATTTTGTTTAAACACACAGAGATAAAGTATGTAGGTGCTAGTTATGTAATGTAGCTTAGGAAAACATACCTAAAAGTATACGCTATATAACAATGTAGTTTTGTATGTGTTCCTATCCAATTTTTGTTTTTGATGCTCTGTGTGTGTTCACTGAGTAGAATTCTACAGAATAAGTTTACTACTAGTAACTATGAGCTATTAACTCGTGTTTTAAGTAGATATTTATGTTGTTTATGCACATAATTGTGAATTTTAAATTGTAATAGGTAATAATACCAGAAGTTAAAGGTATAAAAGCCTGTATGTAAGTATGAACATATATTGTAAATAAATATAGTGCCTATTGTAATGCCTAATCTTCGTTCTAAAATAGCAAACGGAAAGAGTGACTTTGACTGTACATACGTAAGTAAGCAACAAATTTTAAAGCTGATGTGAATGTGATGTGAACTTATTGTTAGTGAATGAGTGATAGAATGCAATACTAATGTTCTGACTTCTGACGAATGGTCTATGCATGTATGTATGTAATATGTGCATACGTGAAGCAAGTATTATTAATAAGTATATCTGGTTCTGTAAAATTCAAGAGAATTGAATTGAAGAGTGAACTGTGCTGAACAACTCAGGTTCCTTTACTTTACCATCTGTTATTATGTCAAAAATGTCGATCTAATCTCATCTTTTCTACACATTGCTCGCTCACTGTGTTTGTCTGCTGTGTTTTGTATAGCTATAGCAAACCCGGTCTTTCCTTAGGAAGTAGCGTTTGGATTTGGATTTCTAACTCTGGCCTGGCCTGTCTGCTTGACTTGCCTTTTCCTGAACATAACAGACTGACTGAATTAGTTAGCTTTAACCCAACTGAACTGAACTGAAGTTTACTTTATTTAGTCGAGGTTTTAGTATTTTGTTTAGCCCAGCTCAACTAAAATATTTCATCTAAAAGCAATTTAGCTCTAAAAGGCTTGGACAGGAAGGTAATGGGCTAAATGGACTTACTCACACTCTAGTCATGGACAATAGAAACCAAAGTTAGCTACACACTTACTACCTCGACTCAAGATACATTTAGATAATCAACTCAGCTACGCCTGTGGTGTGACACGATTGTCTACACAAAACATGCTTTGGAATTGAAATACACATCAGTAGATAAATATACTACGTATAATTGGACATGCATGACATTGCCACTGCCACTACAATGTCATAGTTCACATGGAATTTAGTTATTTACGATTTACAGTGTCAGGCCAGGCCATTTATGTACGACATGTCTTCAGTAACAAAAAGGTGTATTTTTGGATAAGATGAGATTAATATAGATAAATACTTAATGTTTCTCTCATCACATCACATCAGTCCATTATTTAGTTATCATTTAAATAGCCTGAGTGCAATTATCATATCAAAAACAATACGAATAGCAGAACTCACCTTGTGGTTGTGCTAAAGCTTAATGCTAACCAGATTAGCCTGGCGTCCGACTATATGTACATACGATACAAGACATGACTCATTTTTATCATTCAATTCTTTTAGTTATCAATCACCATGAAACTTTTCCTAGAGAAGTGATATATTACTTATGGACATTGTCGTTGAGATAGTAATTGTTGTAAATCTGTGATACATTTCTAATTACAGAAATAATCCCTTACAGAAACAATTTGTCGATAACTAAGCATTTTTATAGTGTTTTTTACATAGTGTCATATCCGAAATTCACATCATTAAGATTATCCTGACTTGCCTATTTCATTAAAAGCTTAGATTTTATGTAAAAGCTTTTTTGCATTATATGTACTTTACTTAAGTAAGTAGAGATTACTACAATAAGCCAAGTCAGCAGTTTAGTTTGTATTTCCTTTGGGAAAACATTTATTGTGCTAAGTAAATTAACAACGTAGATGCAAAAACTCACGGATTACAACTAAGTATACACTTGACTTTGTTACTATTGTGCTAAAGATATAGAACTGGATAAGGGATTACCTTACCTTAGCTAGTTAGCTACCTAATTTAATTATATACCAAGTTGGTTGTTGAGTTGTTTACTTAAATAAATTCGATAATCTTTTTTGCACAGGGAAACTACTTAACAAGAATTTTAAATTGGCCAATTCAGCTATGGCCTGATGATATGTGTCTTGTTTTGAGGTGGATTGGATTCTCACGAGATTTAAAATTACAAGAGTTATCTTTAGGTGCTGAGTGGTTGCATTGCACATTGCACAATAACAAGTATGTAAAGATAGCACAGTAGTGTCTAAAGGAACTACATACAAATTCAAGGTACCTTAGTTAATTTACTGTGTGTGTAAGTAGAAGCAGAGATAGTGAATATTTGCTATCTGTTATGTAATCTATATCTGTGGATTGGACTAGACTACACTAGACCAGATTCTACCATAGAAGATAGAACATGAGTCCGGGTTCGATCAAATCAACTCAATTTCACAATAGCTTCTAAAGTAATATTTTCCGTGCTTCAATTGCACGTCTAAATTTGAGTTATTGATTGGTAATTTCTGAGTATTGAGAATTGAGAGTAGCCTCTTGTTTCTCCTCTTCTGTGTGCCGCCACGCCAAGAGAGAGAAAAGAGAGAGCAGACCGACTGGGGTGGGTCAAGTCAACTTTAAATTTTAAATTTCAATCTATAACAATATTAGAGAGACTCCAGTCCAGTCCAGACCGAGTTCGTTTGCGTTTTAAGTCCAGTCCAGTTAAATCTAGTCCACTCTGATGAATCTTTCACTAAAGATCCATAATAATGTATACTTATCTTTTCTCACTTCACAGTTCACACTACACTATGTATTAGTAAATTAGGATATGTGTGTGTATGGAGGGTTGCTGTAAATAGTAAATACCACTAAATAGCTACGTAATCTCATGGCATATCCCATTTCATCCGACCGACGGACTTGTACTTTATGTATCTTATTTAGTTTATATGTTCTAATGGTTCTATTCAGTTCGCTTTAGTTTAGAGATGAGCTCAATTATTGTATGTGAGTGAGGTGCGGTAAGCTCAGAGCTTAAGTTCAGTTCATGTTGATGCTCATGTTCATCATGATGAGGGCACAATTAAGTCGAAGCAAATGAAAGCCCAGGGAAGAAAAAATAAGGGAAAACTCCGTCGGATCCTTTGCCAGAATAGTGTCTGTGTCTTCTCAAATCATCATTTGTGTCTGTTTCATGAGTAGACCAAGATTCGCTCCAGGGCTTTTAGTTCGGGGTGGCTTCTCTCAACTCAACTCACACTCATATACACTTTTTCCTACATCTTTCACTTAAAACATACATTATATATTGTACACTAGCCTTTATACTCTATTAGTATAATGCTACAACACAGATACCGTATTCTACACGAATTTGGTAAAGTTCGTGTTATGATATGATATGACTTGCTTTGCGCTGTTTTGCTTTGTATTATTATGCATATGTATGTATGAGATGCGAGTCGAGGTGATTCAAGACGAGACCAACTTTATAGCATAAAGAAAGACAAGTCAAAACTCTTTTTCAAGTTTTCCATGTACAAATACATACATCTACTTTAAGACTACCTATACTGGACGGGAACCTTATAAATATAAGTATTACATTACGGTATGAATTTATATTCACTCTTAGTAAGTACGCAACTTTATATTGTAACAGAGTCTACGCATGGAACATCATATGCCCAGTTCTATCTGCCTGCCTCTATTTACAACATGAATTGAGGTGGATGAGGTGAGAGGAAGTAATTAACTTTATTACCTTCTTCAAGCCCGTTGCCGTAGCTCATTTTAGTTCTACATATACATTCACTAACACTCACATGCATATAGATGCGGATTCATTTCAGTGGGTTTTAATATATCTGCTATCTACTACTTACTTTACTTTGTCTTTTCACTCATTCCGTCGTAGTTCTAGCCATTTCATTTACTTACTTAACTTTAGGTAAAATAAATCTATCCTCACACTATATATACTTCTCACCAGCCAAGCCAGCACGTCACGTCAACTTGTATGCATATCTTCTTAATACACATAGATGGTCATATAAATTCAAAAAGAGATAGTGATAGTAGTTGTATAAGTATACTAAGAATACAAATAGGCAACATAAACATAACACTGACATTAGATACCACCTATGTAGCTCGGAGCTCATAGAAAACTAATTGAGAAGGTTTGCATGTGTGTATGTCTTTATGAATAATAATAAGTCAGTGTAGTGTGCATGCAAAACTAACAACCCTTTTGCTTAAGTTAAGCTCAATTGCTTTGGGCTGTGGCCTGGCTTGGCTTGGCTCTTCATTTTTCAAGTGCCAAGCGACTAAATCAAAAGCAAGAGATTTTTAAATTAAATCTTTGCCTTTTCGGCTAACAAAAACAAAACAACGATAGGATAGTAATATCCAAGCAAAAAAAAAGCCTATACAGTATGAAATGTACATACATGCAGGAATTTGTGAAATATTTTCTTGTTTTGGTAATTAATTTGTAGCCCTACATTTAAACGCGATATGAGAAGGTACCTAATGCGGCCACCTTCAAAACTAAATAGGATAGTGGTACGGTACCTACTTGAAGAACATTATTTGCCAATTGCAATGTAATACTTGTTATTGACTGCCAATATTTATTATATCTCTGCATAATGAAGTATATTGCTAAGATGAATAGTTTTGTAGTTTATATGCAAAATTGAATGCACGAGCGCCCAAAATGTTTCCATAATTCATTAAAATCATTGTACCATCCCAAATATACAGATTACCTAAAGTTATTTAGCAGTCCATTTAGTAAATTAGCTTGCATAATGTATGCAGTGCAAAACTAATCTGAATCTAAATTAGATGTGATTAGAAACCTAATGACTTGTTTTAAAAATCGATACCGGAGATACAGATACAGATTGCATGCAAGTGTAATTTCTTCAACTACGAAATCTAAATCTACTAGGAAGAAAAAATGAATGAGACTAACCGGCCAGTTTTAGTGATGATCATTTCAGTTCCCAAATCGTGGAACTTGTCCCACAAGTCTTTGGTTTCAAGATGACAATTTGCTGTGCGGAGCTCTTCACAATTACAGCGACCTTTCATTTCTACTGTTTTTCTTTGAGGTTTTGAGGATTTTTTAGTTGGGCGAGCATCTTCGGCTGGAGCTGAGCTGCCATCATCTCCGTCCGCATTAGAAATTCCTGGAGAACTTCTGCTACCGGGACTGCAGATTGCATCTTCATCCTCATCCTCTTCCAAATCTTTGACACTGACGGGAGTTTCCGCGGATGACGACGTGACTTTATTGTCATCATCACAGATGTCGATGTCTTTTTCGCAATCACTTTCAGAATAGTCCTCTGTTTCAGAACCACGTTGAGAAATCGACTCGTGGGAGTTACTCAGTCCGTGATTGTTATTGTGGTTATAGTTGTTGTTGTGATGATAGCGATTGTGCCGATTATTGCTAAGCTTATCTAAACACATTATAAACAAAACATCTAATGTACTAATTGATTTTTAAACTACATATCTTAACAATATAAATCTGTACAACCTTTTTAAATTCTGAAAGGATACCATCATTCATGACGAGAACGGAACAACATTCACCATATATCTTCTAACATTTTACTAACAAGAGGAAATTACATGCGCGAAAAAGCTGAGGAAAACATAATTTGCATTTTAAACTCTGTGGAAAAGACCTCAACCATATCTGATACGATTAATATTATCTTTTTATTATTCCACCTTAAAATTCAAAAGTAAACTTCCAATACCCGCAAAAACTACTTAAACTACTATCATCGAATGCAAAAATATTTTCTTCCACTTACCTATAGGCTTTGTAGGACTGTCACTGCCAAAACTAGGAGATGTGCTTTGGCTCTTGACGATATCTTTGGA
>JAQFYC010003226.1:0-21639 GCA_034694165.1 Tomocerus mixtus | reverse complement strand
TAATTATACGAATAAATCAACTAATTAGTTAGTTGATTGAAGTAACTATAATAATCCTTATCCTGCTACCATTTCCCTGTCACATAAAGATTTGCCATAACTTACACTCAGGATCTGCATCTTTATTCTGTAATAGATAAAGTTGTATCATATTTAGCATTGGCAAACTTAAAAATTGTTAATAACAATTAGAAGCTTTTAATTTCTCAAGGTAGTTTGGTTTCAGAAACATAAATAAGACGTAGTAATTCTCAACACAGATAAGAATTTCTTGTAAAAATACGTATGCAAAATACTACTTTATTAAAATGTTCTTCAAAGTGGCAACAGCTATGAAGTTGCTACTTATTTCTACTGTCATAAATAAAACTATAAGTAAAATGACTATTATATTATTGATTTCTTAGCTTCTTGTGCTTCACAGTAGGGCCAGTATTACATTATACAAGTAGGATTTTATATAGGAAGTTGATTACACTATAGAGGTTCTTGTTCTTATAATATCGTGCTATGTTATGGATACAATGTTCTCCTTTCCAATGTGTATATTGGGAGGTATTGAATTTCCCTTTTCTGGTTATTTGTTCCAGTAAATTACCTAGACAGAACAAATACAAACAAATGCTATGACCGCAAAAGATACGCATTACTATTACTATTTACTAGTATATCCGACCTGGCCTGGTGTAGTAGCTGGTGCTCAAAGTAAGAGAATAGAACAGAACACACAAACAGAGGCAGGGAAAGCATTATATAACTATTAGTAGAACACAAGGGACTTGGTTTCGATAATAATACGCTTAAGTTGTAAGTAAGCTGACATGCTGGGCTTTGACTTGGCCTTCCTATACTTTGCTTTATTTCAGTTTACTTTGTTTGGTTGAGCTTTGAAGCTCACAGCTCACGCTATGCTTTAACATGTCGAAGCAAATTTACAAAGTACACGAAAAGACGCCCAAACAAATTTTTTCTCGAGTCACTCTTCTGCTTTTCCAACAAGACAAATGAAAATTACAGGAAGACGCTATATACTCCTACTTCTGTGTGTTTGACGGTAAGAACTAAGTATTAAGTTTGTAAGTACCTTCCTACTAACCCAAGATTCGATCCTAACGTACATCAAGTGCAAAGGATGCAAAGTAGTTCGTTCCATACGACAATAACAATGTACCTTTATATTTTGTATTTACTAAAGCAAGGCGAGGCATTTACTTAAACTCAAAGTGTTAGCGACTTTTGTTGCTTTGTTTTCCTCTATTGTTTTCCCTGTCGAGAAACTAATGTTGCATTATGAAAGTTAAATAGTAAGTAGCTCATTTGAGAACAATTTACTTGCATACAATAAGGATAGTATAAGTAAGTAAAAGTACACTTTATTACAGTAAAAATATTTTGTACATACATATTCCGTAATTTAGGTAAATGAAACATTCTACTTGTACTACCAACTACATAAAGGACTAGGGACCTACTACGAATATTACACGTAAAATGCTGTAAAATGGAAAGACAAGGTTGGTTCGTAGGTACCAAACCGAACTTAAAAGAATAAGGAAAGGTACCTTTTATATGTAAAATCACTAAACATACTACAAAGTACTCCCTGATCTAAACTGGACTGGTCTGGACTCTGGATTGTTAATACCTACTAACCATTTTATGTAATATAATAGCTAAACGAATGCAATCTACAAGAAGAATACGAAGAAACGAAAAGGCAACAGAAGGCAATCGAGACTTTTGACTCATCTTCACAAAAACACGGTGAAACCGAAAATTGCATTACCACAACACAATGCAGCCGTTGCGTTATATTATGTAATAGTTTGTATTGAACTTATGCTTATGCACATTTGAACAAAATGTAATTCCTCCATCCGCATCAATCAATATCTGTAATACATACGAAAATTTGTAATTTATATGAAATGTCTTCTATAGGACAGTAGTAACATTAATGTACATGTAATACTAATTGTATTTCTACATATATACTGTGTGATGCCTGCGTTATGCATTGTGTATCAAATAAATATGTAGAATTTTAGATTATTTGATTTATTTGGCATTTTTAGTTCTCTTTGATTTTTAAACGGACGTATCAATTAATTGTCTTCTTCACTACTAATACAGATCCACTCCTATCCACTGTGTCGCTGTAAAAAATGGCAATATTAATTTACCATATAAAATAATGTGATTGTGAATGCGTGGATTCCATTGGTTCCAATTTTGCTGTTTGAATAAACTGACAATTACTATCAGCGGAATTATGATCGAATTTATAAATAAAACGTATATTTACCTACGTAATTTACGTTCACGGAATTTATAGAATCCAAATTCCGAAGTTTGCTAAAATGTGTATTTTCCATGTAAATGTAGAATAGCATCTAATGCAAGGGGAGGAAAGCTTGTTATGTTATAGCTTACAAGACGAAGCCATAAACCAATTACCAAGTGTACAATATTATTTACTTAAATGGTTGAAAGGAGCACGATGATTCTTTGTAAAACTAGAGAAAACGTGATAAATGCAAATTGTCTGCAAAATGAAGTTTAAGGTTAGCCTAATAAAACTGTTAAAGCCTGCGGCAGGAATTCATCATGTAATTCATTTGTGTTTTGTTTGGTTGTGTTATCTTCTGCTATGCTCTGAACTGAAATGTGCATGAATTTGTATTTCTACCATAAGATAACAATAACAAGTACAAAACAATAAGATAAGTATCCTTTACATTTGCAGACCCATCACATCACATCAGTTTTACTTATTGCGAAGGCGATGATAATACTTATACTTATACGTTAGGAATTGGACTGGACAATAGCTGAGAGTGCAGGTACAGGTACACATAAGTAAATTGGTTTTCATATACATACAGACACAATAGAATGGAATGACATTAATTCCCTAATGACTGGTTGCAGTGGAAATCCAAGTTATTAGGATAATGAAAGGCGCCTTAGCAGAGAGTCAAAGGTCGCCCACATAAATAAGCCTAGCAAGGGAAATCAAAGCAAATCAACTCTGTTTTATTCTTCCTCTCTCGTTTCGTCTGTTTATTACAGTAAAAATACGTGATCATTTCTTTTACCGCGTCCTCCTCTTCCCATGAAATCCGTTCAGTTCAGTTCACTCCAGAAGAATTGCCATACGAGAAAATGTGAAAAAAGTCTCAGCTTTAAACGTCCACACATGTTACATTACATAGCTACAGATAGCTGACTTAATGTAATGTATCTGTAATATCACTACATTTAATAGCTAACCTAACTCTAACCTACTAACTAATAACGTACTGTACTATAGGGGTACCTACTTCTAATATTCCACCATTCATTCAACTATACGAATTACGAAAAGAAAATGCCTTTCGAGAGACACTGCAATTTTCCTTAGTTTTTATTCCCGTTCTATTAACTAACAATATCGGGAGAAAAAATGACCCTTTAGTAAAAGAATATGAATACCTAGGTAATTTTATACATTTAAAACGAGCGAGCATAACCTGGTGGAGTATCATGACATAAAATCACATTACCTTCATTACAAAGATTACAAACAAAGCAATGCACTAATGCAAGGCAAGGCAAGGGAAAGAAAATAAACGTGAAACAAAATTACGTACGTTACATAGTTTAGCTAAAGGTTTATTATGTAATGTAATGTACCTACAACTAGCTAACGTGGGTGCAATGGAGACATGGAATTAATTTTACGATCCAAAGGGTTGTACTTAGGAGACACTATGGAAAGACGTTGAGTTGACTTGACTCTACATAAATAAATAAGTATATAGTAGGTCCCTTAGTTATTTAGTATACAATAATACAAGCTGTGTTTTGTTATAATAATAATAGAGTATTCTTTTTGTGTGCTATGCACATGTTCTCTTTCCCTTTTACATTTACTTTGACAATGAACGCACGTAGAATTAGTGTATATGACATACATCCGACAGAGAAGTCTCATCACATCACACAGAGAACACATCCTATCATTTCTAATGGGCACTTCAAAGTTGAAAGAAAACCAAGGAACAACTATTGTTACGTAGGGGTGCGATTCTCTGTTTTTATTGCTATTAAGTAAGTACCTATCTGTCTATTCTGTACATACGTGGTTCTCTAAACTCTGAACCAAAGGATGGAAGCAATGATTAGTCCCCCTTCATATTACCATTATGTAGCTACATTACATTTACAAAGACTACTAATAAATGCTCTTGTAATCTAATGTCTTCTAATGTGCTAGTGTAATGTGGTGGACAGAGAGAACATGCCGAAAAGAAATTGTAGAGCAAGACAAGACCGTCCAATGAGACTTTCTTCAGATTGGACAGGGGAACACTTTTTCTCCCCTGGCCTTCGTTTACCTTGTCAAACTTAACTAATATTATATAAAACTGGCTTTTGGGATACAGGTATCTAGTTTCCTCCCTTGTATACCTATAGTTTATATATAAATAGGTAAGAGTTATAAATACTGTGGTAGTAGTATATAAAAGTTTTTCTAGTATTGTATATAAGAATGACGAGTGACGGATATTCGTTTGTTGAAGGTAGTTGAAGATTTGTATGTTATAAAAGGACAGGCAGAGAAGAGCAAGCAGGTAATGTGAGGTAGGATGTTTCAAAGGAATAATAGGACTACATAATGAATAGGTCTGAAGAGCCCGACACTAATTTCTGGTCTCCATGTCATTTCATGTCATCAATTAGGATAGCAATTCAAAGCCAGTCGACTTTCCCCTCTAAACTAAACTTCGTCTGCTTGCTCAAGACTTTGACTTGACGGGACTGCATTGCGATACCTGCTGCCGGCATATGGCTATTGACTATTGTTATACAAAGAATACATAATATTCTGGCAAATATTTACCTAATATGTGTCAAAGGACATACAACTATTTTAAAACATTAATAATTTCTGAAATCTAGTTAACAATGATAAAGCAGGCACCTAAATATTTTTATGTACAATATTTATTTCGGGTGCTGATATTTATTAATTAGCTTCATCGTTTTGGAAATAAATGCCGAAATAAATACTAGTTTTTTAAATACAGGGATTGAGGGATTGGATGGATATGCATGTACGTAGCACCTAAAGCAAAAGAAGGCCAAAATAACCTAATTATAAGAAAAATTATAATATATTAGTTTGAGTTAATTTGGACATGCATGCATTAGAATTATGAATTAGGGCTCCTCTATAGTGTTCATTACCTATTTAATTTTGTATACTGTGTCATTTACCACAAAATTGTATTAATAATCCGTTAACACATCCACAATACTTAGATATGTTTAGTTTCATATAAACTAATTGTAAGTACTCATTTTACTTTGATACATTTAAAACCAATTAAATAGCTTAAACACTGCCATTGACAAAGTTTCTATACATTGTAACTTCCTGAAGACACATATTTTGCTAATTAGCACACGCACACTCTACAGTTGGAGAAAGAAGAGATTTTTGCTGAATACGCTATTGTCTTAGTGTTTCGATTTTTATCGAATTTAATAATGTAGTAAACCTACATTGGTAGAAAAATTATTATGTAGAAAATATGCAGAATTTTAGATAATTTGATTTATTTGACTTTTTTAATTCTCTTTGATTTTTAAACGGACGTACCAATTAATTGTTTTCTTCACTATTATATAGATTCCTCCGACAGTGTTTGTATATCAAAAATGTTAATATTAATTTACCATATAAAATAATGTGATTGTGAATGTGTAGAAATCTGTAGTACTTAACGTTTAGATACAGATTGAATCAATTGCAAATCAATTGTAACAATCTCCATTTTGAGCCCCCTTTTGTTTTTCAGCATAAGAATTATTGAACGTGTCCAACTACTCTGTATTCATACTTTAGTAAATTCAATGAAAACTAATAAAACCATTGAAACCTACGGAATTTATTACGTATGTAGAGAATTGACGAATAGTGTCGTGTAATACTAATTAGTACTTATACTGCCTATTACGAATTAGGTGGAATTTTCTTTCTTATACTCTACTCGTACTTATATTGAAAGATTCGACATGTCTACACTGCTTTCCATGTATTATTATTAAACCAAAGAAAAATAACTATTGAATAACACGAAAAACAAATAGAAAACAAAAAAAGCAAAAGCTAACTCATTGTTGTTCATTTTGTACATACATTTGTAATTAGGTACCTACCTATCTCTGTGCATTGTGTGTATATACAGTAAAAGGAGAAGGATAGTGTAGTATTTACATTCTATAATTGTTTAGCGGTTCTCTCATTGTAACTTTTGAAGGATGTCCATAAATAGTTAGGTAAGAAAATTATGGAGGGTTGCCTCTTTGGCACCAGTTAATATATCATTTTATGCATCATTAGCGGCTGACTCAAGTTGCCTCTCCAAAACTACTTCAACTCCAACGCAATCCCTAATCCAATGAAATGTATACTAAATATTGTGCTATAAGTCTTTGTCTTCCTATATCGATGTACTGTAGTCATCCACTAAACGTGTAACATAAACATAACATGACTGATTGCTATATTTTTATTTCTTATAGAAAAGCTACCTTATCTACTTTACTAACAAACTACAGACTGACACACTGCTCACATACATGTAGTAATACTTGCATAAGCCTTGTATAATATTCTTTGTAGTTTGTTTGAAGTTGTATGTATGCTACTTTTATGCTAACATCTTGAACTTGTATATTATATGTGGATATATACAGTATACATAAACTTATAATACCTGTGAAAAATACACATGTACAGAGTTCAGAAAGTATAAATAAATGGGAAAAGTGGAAACCAATATTTCACAGTTGGAAATTAGTACACTTTGTTTTATATGCTCTTCCCATTGCTTATTCCTGTCTTGAGTTAATTTCTTGGGAAACACCCAAACCTATACTTTACTCACTTTTAATTAGTTTTTCCCGAGTTGTCTTCTATCCTCTTTCGGGCTGAGTTTCTGTTTCCACAACTTACCTTAATATTTTCAAGTAATATATATCTGTTCAGATATTTTACACTTTTTCTTTATAGGCAATGCCGAATACGTTGAAAATCAGTCTCCTGCTGTGAATAATTATTTCTTACCTTGGATTTGGTCTCCCTATTCTTATAATTCTAGGAGTATAGATAGTATGTATTTGTCTTTGTATTCATAAATGATCTTAGGTATTACTAGTATTATTCTATTATATACTGTACTACAGATCTGAGATATCTGTAGATAGACAATATGCGTCTAATGCATTATAAATCAGTGTTAGGTGCGTTTACCTATTTTTAAAAACTTTGTATACATTTAGTAGTAATATTGTATGTGCATTTTCTAATGCTGCTATGTATCCTTCTGTATTGCAATAAAAATACAGATTTAGTTATGATTTTGAAACAATTTATCATGAATAAGCATATTTGTCGAAAAGTGATCTGTAAAATTAGATCAAAGGGAAATACCAAATATGCAATATTATTTGGAATGGCTCTTTGTGTGGTTATTTATTCAATAGGTTTTACATTCCATTCATTATGATTAGGGAAGGTGGATGCAGACAAATTCAATGAGATAGATTGCTAATGCAATTTTGCTATCTCTTTAGCTGTTGCATCAAATCAGACACCGTGTCTGTCTGTCTCCTTAAAGAGTAAAGTTGTAATTACATGGAAACTGGCGATAAAGCATATAAGACTAAGATATTTACGTATAAAAACCATAGGGCCAATTACTCGAGATAATGAAAGAGGTCAATTTCATCAAGCAAGCAATTTCATCATTAATGCAGTCCTCACCTTGGAAATTAGTTGTTGATGACTCGCTCAGTTTGGCTACCGCAATTTATCCTTATAAGTCGGAGAGACGTTTCGTTGCCTTTAAATGTTCAACTATCATGACGTGACAAAAGGGCCTATAGCAAATCAGACCGAACCAAGCCAGCATTTAACTATGCTTTACTACTTATGTAGTATATTTAAATAATGTAACACGTACAATATATGTATTTTTACAGTCTACTACTAATATATCCTCTAACTATTATAATAAGCGTTCACTTGACATTATTTTTCTTTAGAACATTTCCATTTATGCTGATATCATCATCTCCATCAAAATCGTTGTCAAATCAAATTTCTCAAAGACACTATCAAATTAAAATCTGTTTTGTACGTCCAGATCCATTGATTGGGTTTTATTGCAGCCCTTCATGTAGCCGTCACGTCCACGCCACGTCAGTCAGTTTCAGCTATATAACAATAGACCCTTCTCCAATCACAACTAATGCAATCATCAAATTAAATTGGTTAGTTAGACTTAGTTATAGGCTCATAGTATTCTTATTAGCTTCCAGCTCTGACTCAATTAATTTTATAATTCATTTTAATACGAATAGATTTAATAGGGTGGGCTCTCTTGTTTTATTTTGCTATGTATTTTGTATGTATGCAGTGTGTGTAGTATGATTCTATAATCTCTTGCCGCTTTTATGCAGATTATGCACTATACACCTTGTTTGAGAATTTTAGTTGCTACATTCTAAACATTCGCCTTTAGCATTTTTATTTTATAGTAGCCCAAATAAGTAAAAAGCCTCCGTATGTAGCTGAATGAATTCACTGTCATTTCTACGTGTGGTGCAATTTAATTTGCTTTTATGACTTAAGTAATCTAATCATTTGTCTTGCGAGTTTATCTATTCAAATTATTAATGCTTGTACATAGATTAGATAGATACCTTCGTTAGTTCGTTAACTTATATTTATAACGATTATACAGATACATTTAATAGACATAGTAGTAGTGTTCCTTAGCTCATTCTTCAGCCTCTTGTCTCCATTTGTTTTCATTCGCCTTAAAGCTTATACTTAACTTGGCTCTTAGAATGAGGTGAGAATATTCAAAGTAATACTTCATGGTAAGCATGCAACATAATTAATGAAACATGACTTTCATATTTTCAATTGCTTTTTACAATTTAACAAACCCAAACCAAACTGAACCATTACATTCTTCCTCAACACCGCACTGTTGTTTTTTGTTTTGAATTTTGCATGTCTACAATGTATTATGTATAAAGTTCTGTTGGTGTATCGTATAGTGTACTTGTTCTGTATAGTGTGACTTTGATTGAATCAGTCCATTGACAAATGTTGACATTTCTTACACAATTTTAATATTAAGTTATTCTTTCAATCCAATTTCGTATCAGCTAAGGATGTACTATATACTGTAGGTAAATTATTAATTCCCTTTATGCCCTCTTATTGAAATCCTTTTCTAATTTGCATAAAATGTAATTCGTAATTGATCTACTTTCACTTAATTACATTAGCGATTTAAAGAATTTTCGAGATGCCCTACTAAAAATGTTATAATTATTGTAGACTATTTTCCCTGTAGCCCAGCAACATATAAAAATGCGATTTTGCTAGCCATTTTTCGAATAAATGTTTTCAGTTGGGTGGTAGAAGCCAGTCATTTCTATCGCTATCGATAATACAATAAAATGTACTTAAAATGTACAGATTCAATCAATTCACTATTCAGCAAGTGGAATGAATGCGTATTTGTGGGACTTTCGTAATTTGTTTTTGGTCTCTGTTATGCGATCCAATATTTCATACATATTTCCAAATGTAGTACAAAAATTATCTAGGTATTTGGTTAACTAGACTTAGAGCACATTTCATACTCCTTAAGGTGTTACATTTACTATAAGCTATCAATAATGTCTTTAATAACTGCAAAACAACCTAAATGCTTATCTAATAAAATCAATGAAAATGTAGCACCATTCATAAATGATAAACCAATAGTAGGCAATAGGTAATGGAAATTAATCACCCTAACTTTAGGCCAATTCATATTTTACGTGCTCATAGCTATAAGATACAGAGATAGATGCTTATCAGATCAGAATACTACTATACAACAAAACAAACTAGAAAAAATCTTTGAGATGGTACGTATAAGTATGTATGGAGTCAAAGAATATTATTCTCAGAAAAAATATGATCTGACGATATCATAACGTAATATCAAATCAGCCTACATATGCATCACATCACATCACACTATTGAACACGCGGATAAAATATATAAGGTTAACAATGTAAAGGTTTCATTTGTATAAAAGGATCTGCTGAGCAACAAAGTAAAGTGAAGATTTTAGTTGATATCCAATCGAGATCAAGAAAAGACAGTTAACAAAAATCATTTGTATCCCTTGAAGGCATATACGCAGAACACAATACAATACCCACGCATTATTAGGAATACTTGATATACAAACATATTCATACATCCCTCATCTAATTGTATGCACATAATAAGTACAGTATATACTATAACACATATTTAGTACAGTAAAATATTAACTATGTAGAATAAACATAAAGATATAAAGATACGTTATAAAATTCCAAGTCAATCGAAACCACGTCCAGTCCAGGGATGGCAAAGGTAAAGGATGGAACAAATGAATAGAAATCAATAGATGATTATGCAGAATGCAAAATTGAAGATTAATAGATAGCGAGAGCCATCAATAAACGGGGAAAAGTGGTTCGGATAGTCAACACAATCTAATTAGGCTACTGCAGTGCATTCTTCCTATAAAGCCTATTGTTGTCGCAACACTGCAAGCTAATAATGTAAATGTAATGTAATTTCTTTCTGCCTTTAACATATTAGTTGCTGATTAGCGAGAGTCTGTCTGTCTTGGCTATACCCACAAAACTCTCATTCACTTCAATTGTTCCACTCGCCTTCATTTAATATCAGTCCAGTCCAGTTTGCTACATATTCCTTTACTCTCCTCATTTACATCCTTCACATATTTCGACAAACAGCCAATAAAGCAAAACGCTTTGAAATGCTCACATGGTAATCTTATCTCATCTATCTCATACATATGCATTCACACACCTGTAATAGTAAAATTAGCGTAGTAGAGTATAAAACACACAATATTGTCATAGGCACACGGTACCATCAGGCGCTATCCACTCTGTCAATACTTCAACTTCAATTTCTTTCCTTTTTAATAAAAATCAGCATGCAAATGATATCACAGCTATGCAACACACTAGTAGAGAGTCAGGCGTAAATATAAGCAACATGGATATCATATGAAGCTTCTTTTATGCAAAAAGTGTTTCCTAATGATGTGAAATAATTTGCATTCTTACAATGTTTTCTTACAAAGTTTTTGAACTTATTTTAGATAATGTAATCCATACAACATAATTTAAACGAGCAAAGATGGCATTTTCCATCTGCTCTTTGAATTTTGTAATTATTTTTTGTTAAAATGTAAAATTAGCGACAAATATCCTTTTATTAAATATTTGCAAGATCTCTGAATGGTGATACCAAAAGTCTACGACATAAATACCTTCGTTTATTGTACCTATATACTATACAATTACATTTAGTGTAATATGCCTACATATAACCTAAAGCTATGTAATAGGTATGTAAGTATCCGGTAAAGGAATGTTTAGAGTTTTTCGATATTTTCGATTTGATTGTGCATAGATTATCCAATCTATTGACAGATCCCTAATGGTCTAATCTAGCTAAACTGAAGCTAATTTGCATTTCATTGCAAGCAGCATCTCCTTCCTTCCTCCCTCGTCTTGTCATGTCGCTCCTTTTGGCTCTTTGCAAAGTGGAGAGTGAGCAGACGAGTAGTTGTCCTTCCCCTTTTCCATCCCAAAACCGCGCCTTCAAAATAAAATTACAATAGAATCCTAATATCGTATTAACATACTTACATACTTAAACCTTTCTCGTGCAATTCTTTGCTAATCTTTCATTCATTATTCTCCAGAGTCAGCTACTGACTATTACAAGATGTGGACAGGCTAAATATTCTGTTATAATGGACGACTGGTCCGTTCTAGACTGGACAGTCTTTCATTGTTAGTCAGCTAGATACTCAAAACATGAAACATAGCCGTAATAAATTAAACCCTTCATTATTAGTAGTAGTTCCTTCATGATACGTAAGTGAACAGAATTTTGAACAGAATTCAGCGATTACTGGTTTTTATCTACGTTTAAAGATTTGTAATTTCCATTCACAAAGACTATCTAAACTTTAAATGAATTTAAGCTTTTGTATTACCATAGTGCATTAAATTAAAAGGATGTCTACCCATGTAATTTGACAAACAAATTGACAGTTTTAGGTGAGAGTTGTCACCAATTATATTGGAGATTGAGCACAATTCAATGAATTAACAGTTTGAAGTTACATTACAGAGCACACTAACCTATACAGATTATGATAGCTAATTTCGGATATTGTATTAAATAAATATTATAAGGGGTATCAGTTGTATTGGGATTATGATTTGCAAAGAGAATACTTAAAAAAATAAAATGCAAAATCCATACACCCTTTTCAGGATGAATCTATCATAATGTTCCCATTAATTTGATTTGAACTTACGCGAATGTGTACAAATATTGTTCAATGTTAATGAATATATTCACATCACTTACTGATTCTCATTCAGCAACGATATTGGTGTTCTGATTTGAACCAATAGGACAAGTAAATTATAAATCAGTTTTAAAATGATGGATGCAATAAGTAGCAATTAGGTACCGAGTGATGTTAAATAGTGTATATGTAGTACATACATACTTACATGCATAATGTATTTATGTGAAGTATGGTATTGTACACAAACATAACTAGATAGAGAATTTTAATATATATGGATCAATGGAATACAAATTCTATTGTAGTGTGACACCTTACCTTGTCAAAACTAACGAGCTGATTGCAATCAGTCATAAACAGATAATAATTATATGTGAATGTACGTACATAGTCTAAAAATCTATTCATTATAAAACAGCTCACAAGAGTTAAATAGTAGACGTTTATGCTTTATGATCATATAGTAAATGTGCCTTGACAACTTCCCCTAATAAAGTACCTACCTCCGTTAAAGTAGAGATAGTGTATCACAATTACGATATGACAAGAACATAACAGTAGCAAAGTGGCAACATATTTAACAGCAATAATAAAAGATAAAAGGTGAAAGGGAATTATTATTCATAGATTTGTATTCACATCTAAAGGCTTTGGGAGTTATTATCTGTGACGTGTTGTTATTTGCTAGGTGAGTGATCACAAGGAGGGATTGAAATAATTATTAGTTTTTGTTTCCATGTACAAATAGGGATAATTGCCATTGAGTAATCAGTGATCGTGAAATCAAATCATATGAATTGATATGATCACATTGATTATTCATGGCAAGTCTCTAATTGTAATTGTTTGCATTGTATTATGTTCAGAGGTAAGTATGTAGTAAGAATCAGTAGCAAATTCAGAATAAGGTCCTACAATATATTTTATACATACAAGTAAGTACTTAGCATTGAATTTCATTTACAGAAAACAATTAGCTAGATAGACAAGACAGGACAGGTGTGCCAATACCAAGCCAGGTGTATGTATGTACATACTTGTAATACTAGATATAGTTTGTAGTGTATATTGTATCTGCCCTTTTGGTAAAAATCTATTTGATATTCTATTCCATTACTACAAACTGGATACGTATAAAAATGTACTTATAAATGTTACTACTTAAGTTATGGCATGTTTGTTTTGTTCTGTTCATATAAAATATAACTTACTAACTGAAAGCAATTTGTCAAAGTCCTTTCGTACCTAAATGATATTCATTACTGTAAATATATAATTGGAATCCAATCTTATGCTTTGCACGCTAATCAAGCTCAACAATTTACATTCATGAAACTAACTTAAGCCCAAATACAATTAAATGTAATAATCTACCACTTGTGGCTGCAGTTCAACTGTATTTCCGTAATTAATTCTTAAAGAATGCCAATTAATGGATAATGCATCTAATGTAATGAAATATTGCAAAAAGAATTTTTATTTCAGTATGGAACAGACGTTGAAAACTAAGCTGCTGCTGTTACATATTTATCATTATGTGTAATCTAATTACCTATACCTTGCGTATTACCTTAGGTATTTTTGCGTAATCAATTTCTTCGATAGTTAGGTAGGTTTATTCATAATCACATTGAAAAATAGCTTTACCTTTACTAGTTGTAAAAATAATTCTAAAATTCTTTCTTAAAAATAATTCTTTCTTAAAGTAGTTTGTGGATCTTCGCTTAAAATTGCTTTAGACTGATTGCAGTAGTTCTTATAATGCATGATTAGTTGTTATTGTATTGTTACTGAAATAATTAGTGTGCGGATAATATAACTATATGTATGTTATATACTAGGTATAATGCGCAACAGCTTCATATTAGCTAACGTGAAACGTTATATTATAAGAACTAATAGGTACAGAATGCGAACAAGTAATAAATTAATCAAGAAGTCTTTCAAAGGAGCAACTAAATTAAATGAAAATAAAGTAGCTCAAGATTCACTCATGTGTTATGTTCTGTTAGGTTATATAGTGATACTGTGGAAGACGAGACAAGACGGGACACATTCACTCTAAGAAAATAATTTATAGAGCCGATTGATTGTTTAGATGAGCCACAGGGAGTCCAAATTCAATTAAACGCTTGTCTGTTCTCTGAAATGTAAAGTGTGTTTAGTCTCATCTCTACTACTATTCACTGGGCAATTCTTTCTTCTATCTATTTACATAAATACGTACATATCAACTATTTCAGGGATTATGCATCTATAGGTACATGGCATGACTAACTAATTGTAAAATTCCAGATAACTAACTTGCAAACTACCATTCGTATAAATAAATAGCTAAATTAGCATTTACAAATAAGTTTTCAAGCAAAATTCCATTCTTTATGCATTGAGGGAGAACATTAAGGACTCTGTCATGATAATTGCATTATGCACTGTAAGTAGTAAAATTAAGGAACATACTTATGCTTAATGAACACGTTATGTGAATATGTGAATATTGGCAATGGAATTACGAATTACGCTCTCACTGGATATGATGAAGTGTAAATGCTAAATAAGTAAATGCAAGCAAGGTAAATGTAATTGTACCATAGAATAGATACTTTAGTAGGTACAGACATATATTATTGTTATTTACAATAGTTACTTATACTATTATATGGTTATAGTTATGGTATGAGTCATAGAAGGTTGAGTACCTAGTATGTTGAGTAGGTGCGTACTTGACCATGTCATATCATACCATTCTTAAATTATTTACATGAGTGAAAATTGAGTTAGGCTAATAAGACGAGTCTCCAGCTTAGCGTTGCATTACTAATATTGAATTATTGTAGAAGGTTGTAAATTACAGTAGAAATTATGTAGGAAGGAAGACATAGTACATATGTTACAAGTGTATTTATGTAGGCATGGCATGTTAGATGCACGTATTACCAATATATAACACATATTTACAGAGATGAAATAAAATAAGATGAGATGCTGTAACTCAAGTTCTAGTTAGACTGTCATGCAACGCAATGCAAGGCAATGCAATCCGGAATCTATAGGCTTGCATGCAATAGTCATACAATGTTGTTTGTTACTTGAAGTCGACTGGTAAGTACGAGAAGGTAATAGGCAAGCTAAAGCCAATTCATAAAAGGAACCTAAGACAGAAAGAAAAAAAAACAGAAAGATAACTAATGTAATTGTTCTTACTTACATATTCCTTAATATCAATAATTCTCCCACCTTCAAACTTCTTGTTTATTTCTCTAGGTCAGAAAGGTCAATAAGTTTCGGAAGATTTTCCATATAAATTTCATCAGTAAACTAAAGCCTAACGAGTAACGTTTGCGTTGAGTTGAGTTGAGTAACTAGAATCTTGGGATGCGTCGCCGTCGTCGTCGTGCACTATCCCGCAAAGAGTCAGCGAAAAGAATCAACTTTAGGCAAATTACTTTCAGTTTACTTATTTCACTTTGTTCTGGCTTGTTTCTGATTGCTTGTCTATAGAATTACAGTAGTATAAGGTTAAATTCAGGAATTAAAGGAATTACAGACACAAATTACATAATTAATTATCTTTCGTGGATAATTCCCATTTTTCGAAATCCTAAGCATGATAAACTTATATTTTGAAGATAAAATGAAACAAGATTAAAATTTGAAGGCCAATAGTAGATAATTAATCAGTATCAATTATTTTTCAACTATAAGATTGTGTAGGTTAATCTTCAGATATATATGTCTGGATCTCAATTAACTCATGTCACTTATCTCTAGTCTTAACCCTAAAATGCATTTCCAATTCCTTCTTGTTCTAAATACTTTATGTAAAAACTATAAGTTGTATTCCTGAAAATAACAAATTGTTTTACAGCTGTCTATGGCTGAAAAATCATCTACATTTTAAGTTACAAAATGTGTTATCAGTTGAGGGAAATGTTTTATGTGAGGTAATGATAATGAAGTGAAGGATAAAAGAAAAGAAATAAAATCATAAATAGAGGAACTTACATGGGATTTACACTTTGTAGAGATAATTCATAAAAGTTTATAAAGGGACGAAAGGAAAAGCTGATTACATTTCCACAGATGAACATTATATTATGCTAGATAATCTTAACAAGAAGGATTATGAATTCTGACGAAGCCTCTCAATGCAATGCAAGCACAGGTTGCATTTTACCTACTTACTACCTATACCTACCTATTCAAGAAGACTATCTATCTCGTATATTATGTAATATATGTATACTAAACAGTATATAAGGGTAGAAAGGAGCAGGAGAACGGAACTGAGGAGGCACAAGCAACAAAGAAATAATTGGATGTAACCGTTTTGTTTTATGGACCTGCTCCCCACTGCGTAACAAATTTAAGGGCCTGGAAACGTAATATTTTCCAGCTTTCTTCGCTTCTCACTAATATTCTAAGTCCCTCGACTTGGATGTTGAAAGTTTTAAAGTCTCCTCATACGATTTGCTATTTATATTCCATTTCTTCAACTTCTACTATGTACGTACACTTTTGTAATTGAATTTCATGTTAGTGTTAGTATAGAACTATACAGCTTATATATCTTATAGTAGATTACATTATCAAAGTATCTCCGCTTTCCCTCTCTCTCCAAAACCAGCTACGCTTTTACTCACACACAACAAAACTCACCTAACTTACTAATAAATGTGAACTAATGCAAGATTTTCCATTGTACATACATAAAATATATCGTGATGATTGTGTGTGCGTCCTGTAAAGAAGTGTTTTGTTTTGGGGATGAAAACTGTGGGGGAGAGGAATAAGCCTGGCTTGAGCTGCCTTGTGGAGACATGGCGACTGCAGCTTGATGATGTCAGTAGTCGCCTTTAGACTCCAGTTGCAGACAGTCAAAACTCCAGGAATCTTATGTTCCTGCCTTGGGAGTTACACCGCTAAACGCTTCATTAGTTTACAGTTCGGAGAAACAAAATCCTTAATCTTTGTTGCAAACATCCGCAATCTTATGCATTTCTAGTAGGAAAAGATCATTTGTCTGTGTAATTAAGGTTTTTGCTTTCTTTTAAATTAAAATGAAAAGTATATGCTTAACATACTCTTAAATATTGTAATATCGGGTGTTACGCATCAACTATATAACTTCTAGCGCTTAAATTAATTATGACTACTAAAAGCAAAACGATAATTAAGCGTCAATATATCTATCTGTACTGTATTAATGGAAAAAAGTTGACTTTCCTTTAGTTTGAGATAATAAAAGAGGTAATTGTGATACAAAAACGATAATTCAAATACTTAACCACGTCTTCAATCAATACATCTTTGCTCTATAACAGCGTATGCAAATATACAAATAGAATAGTATCTTATTTATATATGTAAATGATTTATATGTTAATCTAAACTAAGTATGGATGCTGATTTTATGTGTAAATTCGTTGGTGAATTAAAGTAGGTACTAATACATTGCTCATGAATGACTCATGATATAATAATACGTACAGTGAAACAAAGTAGCAATTTTCTTCATATAAGTTACTTAGTTGAACAATATACCAGATATATATGATGTATCTCACACCAGTCTCTTGTGCATCATACTTAATAGAAAAAATCGCAACCAAAGGCTTTGCAACAAGAGTTTAATGATGGAATGATATTGCAGGACCTATATGATGCTACAATACAGATAAGTATTGCGATTCTATAGGGAGATGGTTCTTCTAGGACATTTCGTACCCCAATCCAGGTATCCGCAAAATCAGGATATATTTCAATGCTAACTTTCAGTACCGTATTTACGGACGATAGTTTTGTAAAATATATTTTAGTTAGATTGTCATTGACTATGAAATTCTAGTAATGATGAATATATTCATTATAATGATCTATACAGATCGTTAGAAAGAACAGTGAGTTAACCGAATGTAGTTTATTATCAAATACTTATATCAATAATAAGGATTATTATTTATCATACATTGTGTTATATGTATATAGTACCTGTAGTGTGGAATCTATGGATATAATACCTAAAGTGTTAAGGCAGCCGTAGCCGAGTTTTGATTGAAGTTTGTGTTATGTCACTACATAGTTGAACAGTATATATTTCATATTGTGTATTAGTAAATTGCACGTATAGAGCTGAGAAAGTTTATTACACCACCCATCTTGTTCCATATTTGATGACTGGAAAGTCCGGTTTTTACTGCCAATAAAATGAGATATATTAAATGAAATTAAGATGTACTGCCGTCTTTATTATTGAATTACAATTTTACATTAACATTACTGAAGATTACTAACTTTATGTTATATATTATATACAAAACAATACCCACGTTAGTACCTACTGTACCTTAAAACTACTAACTACAGTATCTGGTGATGAGTTTTTCAATTCCTCATCTTAACTTGGTTTCTATTCGGGCGGCAGAAACTCTTTGAGTTTCATTGTTGTTGTTAAAATGTTCTGTTCTGTTTTGTACTATTGTATAATAGCTTTTCATCGCATGCATCAAGAGACAGGACAGAGTAGCAAATACAAATATACCATATGGGTAATGCCCAATTTACACAACGCAGTTTTACGATTTAAAATATTGTCCCAGGTTATTGACAGAAGCTCATAGCATTATTTTATATTAGATATATGGACACAAAGGCTAAATATGAGCTTTAGAGAACAACTTCGCCCTAATGCATTCTATATGTGTCATAGTTTAAAATATCTTTAAGAAAATTATAATTACAATTTTTCAATGTACCAGGGGCATACGCGCTACTATGCATAAGAGAAGCTTCCTTTTATCGTTGTTTTTTGCTCAAAACAATTATTAATCAAAATATTTCGATTTTAATTTGCCAAAAAAAGAACCTTTCTGCTAAACTGCTCAGAAAATATTTCACTTAAATCCTTGGTTTACTTATTTTGGTTAACAGCAAAATTATAAGCTAGTTTTGAAAATTGGTTTCTGTGCCTAATGGTTCTCTATTCTTATGACACATGTAGTGCAAATCCTTAATATACCCAAGTGAATGTTGAAAGTGCATATAACTTTTCTTTTGATCATCAAATCACTTAACTAATAGAATAAAAGTATATAGATATCGCATATCAGAATGACGTATTGATATTGCCAGGAAAATTGCCTTCAGCTCTAATGTAATAACGTTGGCATATCTTCTTCATTGCACAAATAAATTGAATTAAATATTTTAGGGAAGGTTTAAGCGTCCATCCATTACGTACTATCAGCAATTCTTAGCAAGTTTTATTACCAACACTATTTTCCATTGTTCATCTCATGAGAGTTGAGAGTTGGCTTGACTTGGCCTGCCCGACACATTATATGCAATGGCAATAATATATAATACAGGCAGAATAGAGCGGTAGAGCTAAAGGTATCGTCGTAAGTAGAGTCGTCTCGTCAACTCATTCGTTCACAATACAATCAGTCGTCAGACAAGCATAACTATAACTTTCTATCAAAGTAATTGCTCCGTCTCTCCATTAAGGGAATTTAATTATACCGTGAAAAATCCATTAATTTATTGATTCCCTTTTACTATTTTAATGTAAATAGGTAGTTTATGTATTGTGTGCCGTAAACAATTCATCTGCTGCCAAGCCAGGAGATACTAGTACATAATACCAAACCTTCCCCACTATACATACAATAGTAAAAACAAAGTATATTAAGTTGATAGCACTCTTGAAACCAAACCATTAGCTCTCAGTTATCTTTCCTTTCGACAAGACTATGTAATTCGGGTTTATGGTCAGACCCATTAAAATGCGATTATATAATCGTTTTTCTTGTGCTTAAAAATGTCTGTGTGGACGTGGACATAGAGATACACTATACATCGACTATTACAACTCCCATAGCTCACTAATAGTAACAAAATACTGCGTAATATTACTTTATCTTCTCGTATACATTTACTTTTCTATTATCAGAATGAGAATATATACGGAAAGAAAGAGAATTAACGAGAAATGGAATGAGGATGAACGCTTTAAGAGAATATTGACATATTATCTTTATCTTTCGAGATTCTTTTTCTTCCTCGAGGCTAAGCTGATAATGCAAAGTATTTTTACGTGCCTAATAAACATCATGGAATGATTCAGTTTATTTTTATACATAAGTTGCTATTTGGTGCCTTAACAGTTGTTGTATACAGATGCGCTGTTGTAATGAGAACTAATTCATGTAGGTACAATGTATTTGGCTTTCCATTTGCATTTTTACACTTTGTAATGGTGTAGTAAAATTTCTTTTATTAGCGTCTCAACAAAAGCATAGCATACTGCATGCACGTTAACTTTTATGGATTCGATAAATTATTGGTGGATTTTGTAACTTCAAAATATATTCTTATTCATCAGATATTTTTATTTCAAATAAATAGCTATAGATACCTATGCAGGTAAGATGGAATTTAGAAGCAAGGGAGAAAAGATGGCAAGGGAAAAATAAGTGTTGAGTCAGAATGACAAATGCGATTTCATTAATTAACAATTTTTGAGTTTACAAAATATCAAAATTACTGGATTTCCATATAATTATGTCAATTAGTAATTAAGAAATTCTCGCTTCATCTGTAGAAAAGTATTTTGGTTGCGTGGGTATATGAGATTAGTTTGAATAAGATATTGCGATACGAACTATATTTCTAGAGATGATTCATACAAGATGAAGATACCCGTGATTGCAATTTGGCATTGGCATTGACTTTAGCTTGTTTCGTCAGTCGCCAGAGCGGAAAACGTCACAAAAAAGAAACTCGAGGTAACATGAAAAATATTGACTTGTGCTATTCAACTTTTGGCTTTGGCTCTTCTCTTCTCTCAACTTGTGTAACCCTAATTTTCAATGCTTCGCTAAGTAAAGCAAAAACATCGTATGTTAATGTACTCAAGTAATAAGCAGCCAAGTTGAGTAATTTGAAGTACATCTTTCCCCAATAGAATTTCTGATTTCCCTGCTGTGTATGCACTTACCTACTTGTGCCATGGCATAAGTGAATATACTTAATAAGGGGGTAAGGTGTATATTATATGTAACAGGTAAAAGCGGCACCTATACCTATATAATGAGTATATACTTATTGTCTCACTATGATATAACGTACGTAATGCATATCACTAGTCCAGTCCAGTCCAGT